>JAYMFT010000018.1:101148-126653 GCA_038088735.1 Panulirus argus | reverse complement strand
GGTCGACGTGCTGTCAATGGACTGAACCAGGGCATGTGAAGCATCTGGGGTAAACCATGGAAAGGTCTGTGGGGCCTAGATGTGGATAGGGAGCTGAGGTTTCAGTGCATTACACATGACAGCTACAGACTAAGTATGAGCGAATGTGACCGTTTCGTCTGTGTCCTGGCGCTACCTCGCCAGCGCAGGGGGTGGCGATACTATTTCCTGTGGGGCGGGGTGGCATAAGGAATGGATGGGGGTGAGCAAGTGTGAATATGTACATGTGTATATGTGTGTATGTATGTGTATGTATATGTATGTATATATGCACATGTTGGTACGTATATGTATGTACTGTGGATATATGAGCATGTATGTATATATGTGTGTATGTAGGGGGATAGGTCTTGCTTCGTCTGTTTCCTGGCGCTACCTCGCCGATGCGGGAAACAGCAATCAAGTATTAAAAAAGTATAATAAAATACAATAAAATAATATAAACAGGAAGAATGAAAAGATAAAAGAGTTGGCAAGCAAGAAGATGAATCAGAAAGAATGTAAGGAGGAGTAAGAAAGAAGGGTGACAAAGTTTAGATGAAAGTGAAGTAAATATAGAGATGCACTCAAGTGTGAATGAAGTGTTTAAAATGTTTAGCAAAAGACTGGTAAAGGTTGTACAATTAGTGTTGAAATATGAGAATAAAAGGGGAAATGCAAGGTGGATGGATGAGATTAGGATACCTGTGGATGAGAAGGTAAGTGTATATTGCAGTTTTTCAAAAGGAATGTCCAAATGGGAGGTCAGCAAAGGTGGGAAGAATATAATATGTAGAAGAAGAATGTTCATAAGCTGATTGAGGAAGGCAAATAGAAAATGAAGATTTTGGAAGATAGTTGTCCTAAATTGTACTAAAGTGAGGTAAAAAAGGGATGAGGTGGATGTAAGAGTCAAAATGTCAGAGTTAGAAATAAAGAAGGGGAGTTGCTGAATCAGAAGGAGGAAGTGAAAGGAAGATGGAAAGAGTATTTTGAAGAACTGATGAATGTGGTAGAAGGTGAGGCTGTAGTTATTACAAGCATGAATATGGAGGAAGGAAGAAAAAGAGCCTATAGGAAGAATGGAGGCAAAAAGGGCAATAATGAGTTTGAAGGTAGGGAAGGCATGGGATAGGATTATGGCTGAAATGTTGAAATATGGAAGAGAAAGTGTGACAGAGTGGATGCATCTGATATGTAATATAGCATGGTAGCAATAGGTTGTGCTGACTATTGTGTGAAAGCTATCATTATTCCTTTCTTCAAAGGTTCACGTGCAAAGGATAATTGCAGGAGAATAAGTGTGATAAGAATACCAGGAAACGTGTAAGTAAGATTGTTGACTGAGAGAGTGTTAGAAGTGACTGAATGAAGAATGTGAGAAACAGGTTTTTTTTAGAAAAGTCAAGGGATGTGTGGATCAGATTATTGTGATTTATTGACTATGGAAAAGTATCTTGAAACAGGTTAGAAGCTGTGTACAGCTTTCATGGATATGGAGAAAGCATATGACAGTTGAGTAGAATGCTTTATGGGAGGTTAAGGATATATGGGGTATGGAGACAACTGCTGGATGGTGTGAAAGCTTACTATAGAGGAGCATACTAGTGGTATCAAAAAGTTTCGAGACTAGGCCTATGTACAAGAAAGTACTCACTTGATTCAAGGTTGGGCACCATCCTCTTCAAAATAGTCCCCTTTGGCAGCCATACAGTGCTCCCAGTGCTGTTGCCACTGCTAGAAGGTTTTCTGGAAGTCTTGTTCTTGAAGCGTGTCAAGCATCCTCTGCGATTCGTGCTGGATCTCCTCCATGGTGTCAAAACGGTGACCCTTCAGCTGAAACTTCATCTTCAGGAAGTAGAAGTCGCAAAGTGCCACATCTGGCAAGTAGGGCGGGTGTGGTACGGTCACCGTACTGTTGTGGCCGAGAAATTCACGAGTTATGAGAGCTTGATGAGAGGGTGCATTGTTGTCATGAAGCATCTAATTGCTCTCAAGCCACATTTCAGGTGCCTCAGAACATTGCAGTACACCTGTCTGTTCAAGGTCTGGCCACTGGGGACAAATTCACAGTAAACAACCCCATGAATGTCGAAGAAAACGATGAGCATGCTCTTGGTTGCCCTGCGGACCTCCCTGGCCTTCTTCAGTCACGGAGTTTTTGGGCTCTTCCACTACGAAGACTGTTGTTTTGTCTCCAGGTTGTACCCATAGACATAAGTCTCATCCCCAGTGATGACCCTCGACATGAAGGTTGGGTCATCTAGGGCACATTGATGGAGATCTTGACAAACCTAGGCAAGGTGCTCCTTCTGATCGGGGTCAGAAGCCTGGGCACGAACTTTGCAGCAATGCAGTGCATGTTCAACTCAGATATTAGGATTGCCTGCACTGTTACATATGACACATCAATGTTTACAGCAATGTCCTTAATGGATCTCCGACAACCCTCATGCACAAGTTGCCGAATTGTTACCACATTTTTTGGGGTTGAGCTCATGGAAGGTCACCTAAACCTCTTGTCGTCATCCAGTGAGGTTCTGTCGCTTTTGAATTGTGCGTGCCACTCAAAACACCTCGCACGACTCATTCCTTCACTGCCATACACATGATGAATCATGTCAAAGGTCTCAGTTGCAGATTTATCGAGTTTGACACAGAATTTGATGTTCGATCTCTGCTCTAGTTTGCTGTCCATGATGAAATTGCAAAAGTGCACATGCATGTGGTCAAAAAAAAATCACATAAAACAACACACGATGTTCACAGAATGACTCCATGAGGTGGTATCAAAGAGTTCTGAGGCTGACTGATGACGGTTATGCCTAACCGTCACAGCATGCACATTGCCGTACTGCCATCTGTTGGTGTGCTATGGAACTAGTCTCAGAACTCTTTGATACCATCTCGTATGGTGGTGAGGTATGATGTTTAGTAAATTGCCCTTTTGCGGATGATATTATGTTGTTTGCCGAGAGTGGGGGATTTGCAGAACGTTATAAGTGTACTTTATGATATGTTTAAGCGCAGGCGACTGAAGGTAAATGCGAGTAAAGTAACAGTGTTTGAAAGGAAACAAGAGTGAAAGTACAGATTTTATAAAGCCCTGTGTGTTTTATATGTGCAAGCATAGGAAATTGAAGGTAAATGCGAATAAAGGTAAAGTAATGAAGTATGAAAGGAAAGAAGAGTGAAAGTATAGATTTTGGAAAGGCCTATAAAGTGAGAAAAGAAAGTGTACAAACCTGTGTTATAAATATGGGAGGAGAAAGACTGGAAGAGATGACAGAATTTAAGTATCTGGGTAAGTTTGGTGATATGGAAGGAGAGATAAGGGAAAGAGCAGTACTGGGCAGAAAAGTCACTGGGTCTCTTAATAGAATAATGAAGTGTAGAGAGTAAGCATGAAAGTGAAGAAAGGATTAAGGGACAGCATAGTCCTCCCAACCCTGACCTATGCAAATGAAACATGAATATAGAATGAGTCACAGAGGTCAAGAATCCAGGATGTGGATATGAGCAATTTTAAGAGGAGCATTTTAGTTAATAGAGAGAATTAAGAAAGAAATGAGAAGGTGTATGAGAGATTTGGTGGCAGGAAATGGAAAAACAATAAACTGTGGAGTGGTAGAGTTGGTGACTTTGAGGAGGTTTAGGCATGTGGAAATAATGCAAGATAGGGAGTTTTCAAGTAGAGTATCTATGACAGATAGATGGATATTATAATTACCCCAGGACCAATTACTATGAAAGAGTTCTGGAGTTATCCAGGACATTTCTAAAGGTTCCTGCAGCCAAAGGCTGTGCTACTCTCAGTAGCAGGGTGCTGTTGATTCCTTGGGAGTGAAAAGTTCTTTGAAGAGACTGTACCCCCAATGGGGGTGAGGATGTACTGGTGGATGATGCACAAATTAGCAATCAAAAGGCTTCTGTGGAACACATAGCTATGACTTTATCTAACTCTCACTCTTTTCTTACATGTCACACATTTCTTTATATTATTTTTTGTTATTCAGTGAATCCATATAAACAAAAGTCTTTTTTTGAAAAATCAAAAGATCAAGTTAACATTGCAAATGGAAATCTAACCTTTATCACAACAGTAAATGAGCTGAGGGCCATAAGTGGAATTCATATACAATGAATACGGTAAAATAACTGAACACAAAAGGAAAAAAGCAGCATAAAATACTAACAAATGAATAAACACAAGAAATCTCTATGTTACTTACTACTGTATATATGCCATATAATGGGCATACATTTGCTGTATAGCAGCCATCTGCTGCATAGGATCTGCACTGGCCTGAAGTACACCTACTGGTATTTGGGACTGTGATGGGTATGCTGAAGTAGCATCTATACTCTGCGGTGTAGATACTGACACTTCTCCATTGTTACTGCCCACATTTCGACGACGAATGCCTTCTGAAAGTCAAATACCATACACTTTATCTACAGTATACTGAAAGCATTGTATTATAAATGAAGCCAGTATATGAATTTCATGAATGAAACAGACTTTACATGCAGGTAATCATCCACAGCACTTTAATGTTAACACGAATACTAATGCAAATGTCTTGCATAATGAGAAACCATCTTCATAGTGGTAATGCATTAAGCTATGACACTATCTAAGTATCCTATAAGAATTCTCAGGGACATGTGCCATGCACCTTATAAAGTGATAAGTGTTCAGTAGATTCAATCTAGAGACTTCCTGGATGAAACTAAACAAACTGCTTATCCAATTCAACATCCTGTTCATATTTGAACAAACATGTTTCAGAATGAAAAACTACATTCACACTGCATCTAGTTAAGAAAGCTTAATCTAGTCAGCTCTTTAAATACTAGTATAGGTACACCACCAATTTTCCGGCACCCTCGGTTCCAAATCCTTGCCGGTTTAACCATTTTGCCAGATCAGCCATGGACACATAATAATTCATCACACCTCCAACCCATTAATTATACTCCTCCCATGTCTATAAAGCAACATGGACTGCTAGAAACTTAAATTACACAAATATTAAAAGTAAATTAAATAATTAAATGACATACAGGTACCTGTACATTAGTATAAATGATATAAGTTTATTAATACCAGTACCTGTACAGATACCTGCATCAGTGATACATTAGTATAAATGATATAAGTTTATTAATACCAGTACCTGTACAGATACCTGCATCAGTGAAACAAGATTATCAATTAAACAAGACTATTAAACAAAAATTAAATGTAAATTTATCAATTACTGTACTTACAAAGAATGCTGCAGCACTACTGCTCCCAAGTAGCAAATTTTAGAATTTTACTGGAACTGTAAAGCTAATCACAAAGGTCTGGAAGTTGAAGGCTGTCAGGATTACTGTGTTTCGTAGTTGATTGCATCATCATGGATTTCTGATGTTGCAGGGGGAACATTCGGGGTAATTGAAGCTGAAGTCACAGGATTTACAGATGTACCGGTAGGCCTACTGCTGTAACACACATTCTTCTTGGCTATCTTTTCAAACATTTCATCCGAGTGAAGTTGCTTCATGTGTTGTGATCTCTCTCTGTGTAATTTTTCAAGCATCAAATGAAAATTCATTAGTTCTTGTTCCATACCGAAAGTACGCTGCTTTAGCCCTTTGATTAATTCACTCACAAACTCATTTAATTTGTCAATGGAAAGTCTTTCAGCTATATCTGTTTCATCTTCATCACTTCCTGTGTTTTTACCAGCATTCAGAATAGCGTCTATAATTTCAGTCTGTAAGATGATTCACAACAGGTGTTTTTTGGTCGTCATTCATCCACTCGGCCAGATTTTCTTTATTAAGATTACTTGCTATACCCTTGGCATCAGGTCCTGTAACACTTTTTGCATATTCAAGCAGCTCATGAACAACTTTTTTCTTTGATACATGAAATCCTGTGAAATCACTGCCAACATTTTCACTAGGTGAATTACCAAACATCAAGGAAGGCAACTTATGCCAACCTTTCTTTAGTCTTGATGTTTCCACCTTCTCCCACCCACTAGCAATGAAGCAAAGAACATTCTTCATGTTAAATTCTTTAATAAATATGGGTACAGACTTGCCAACATTCATCACCTCTAACATACATTTCATGAATGTGAGCGATACTTAGCCCTTAGAGAGTGCAGTATTCCTTGGTCTTGGGGTTGGATAAGCAATGTGAAGTTTGGTGGTAAATACACTGTGTAAAAAAAATTTCTTACACAGGAGTCCAGGTTTGGGGTGGGCTGAACAGTTGTCTTGAATAAAAATAATTCTGTGGTCTTCTAGTAGGCCTACAGATGTGCAGTGTGCTCTGGCTTCCAGCACAAAAAAATTTTCAAAACAATCGAAGGTAATCTTGGTTGTAACCTAGTAATCTTTATTTGATCTGTAAGTTGCAGGGTAAATTTTAACACCTTTCAAGGCCCTGGGACATCTACTTTTTCCAATCACCAGTGGTTTACTTCTATGCATACCTGCTGTGTTTGAGCACCCTACCATGGTAAGTCTGTCTTTAGATTGTTTGAATCCTGTGGGCTCTTCTTCATCTTCTGCTGCTGTTTTCCTAGAAGTGCATCGCCAATATGATGTAGTTCCATCTGCATTGTACACCTGCTCAGAACTGAGGTGCTTGTCAGCTACGAGCTTCACAAATTCATCCACATACTAGGCAGCTCCTTTGTGGTTTGCAGACAGCTTTTCTCCACACACTCTGCATGGAAATTCCATGACGCTTCTTGAATCTTTGAAGCTATCCTTCACTATAATCATGCTTATGTTCTAATCTAAGTTTTTTATGGAACAAATGAACCCAGTCCATTATCATGCTACCTTACAAGTCTACTCCATCACTCCTATGTTGTCGAAACCATTCCATGCTAACTCAATCATGCTCAGTAGTCTTACCATCTTTCATAGTTTTCCTAATGCTCATTTGCATTTTGGAATCACTGTCTGCAAAGAATTTCAATTTTTGTCCCTTTGCTTCTTTATACCATAAAGAGTTGATGAACCAATACCATAGATGTCACACAACTTATGCACCGAAACACCATGGTCCAGTTACTTCAACAGTTCAACTTTCTCTTGGATCGATATGGACTGGTGTTTACATTTGACACCACCACTGACACTTGCATCTCTCTTAGAAACCAAAATAAGCTAAGAATCTCACAAAATTGAGGTTTCACCACTAACAAGGGCAGTGTAAACAGTCTAATTGAGCATGCTACACACGACACCATCTGTGGCCACCCAATAAACTAGTCTGGAGTCCTTGGGAATTTCAATTTCCATCTCGCAATTTTGTCCGGACTAAAAGAGGTGCCGGACCATCAGTTGCCCAAAAATCGGTGGTGTACCTGTACTGCACCTATATATTTTAGGAAAATGAAAAATGCACAAAATAAAAACAACTCCACTTCATCCTGCCAAAGATCACTAAATAGTATCAAATTCAAGTAAACCCTTACCTGTTCCATCACTATTTACAGAATTATCAGACAGAGGAGAAGGCTGCTGAGAGCCAGCCTGCTGAGGGACTGATGTATTTGGATCTTGATTTGTATTCATGTCTAACAGTGACTGATGTGGTGACTGGCCACCACCTGTTGCAGACCCAGGTGAAGAAAGCCTACTTTGGTTGATAGGAGGTGAAGTCTGCAAGCTTGCTGGTAAGTGTGATGAGTTACGTTGGGGTGAACATACAAGGTGAATTGTGTAGGCGTTATTTTCAGTAGGGTGTCGTAAAACGTTTCGCAATAGTAGATTATCGAGTAGCAGTTGGCCTGAGTAGATGAGGCGTTGTTCATCCACTCTCTGTTGATGATGGACATGACATCAATTTATGTGAAGAAATACATAATAATATTCTCTAAACCCTAGCAAATCAGATAAATTGCAGTGCTTACTAAGTTATACTCAATGATTGTTACTCTGTACTGCAATCTGTTATGAAGTTAAGAGCAAATCAACCACAGCAATACTACAGACAATTTATCTTCGGGGAGTACGCAACCTCTCATCTCTCCTACTGATAGTTCACTTACTGTTGGTTTAAGTGCTAAGTAATACCAAAAAAGGCAATTCCTAAACCCTAATCCCCATTTCTCCATTATTTCACTGCTTTTACACATTTTTGTCACTGCCAAGTACAGCGCATCCATAGCCCTTAGCTTTATCAAGATAAAAAACATAAAAAACAAACATATGAGAGTACTCTCATCTTCCTTTGTCAACATAACACTTTATACATAAACACCTATTCCAAAAACAGCTTTATTTCGTATATGCTTGCCATTTCCCATGCAAGTGAAGTAACATCAAGAACAGATGACACAGAGCCTTAAGAGAGAAAATTCCTCACTTGGCTCCTTGCTCTGTTCTGTCTTTTGGAAAGCAATATAGGAAGGAAGGTTTTCCAGTCACCCACTCCCGCCCCTCTTAGTCGCCTTCTACAACACGCAGGGAATACATGGGCAGCATTCTTTCTCCCCTATCCCCACAGCTGTTCCCCATTAATAAGATTCCTCTTGCTAATCTATTCCTCATGGAAAATTAGTCTCACTATTCTATCATATTCAATATACTTATCTTTAAGCTGCAAGTGGAATGCAACAAAAAGTCTGCCATCAAAAAATTTATACTTCAAAAAGTCTTTTGTCAAATAGGGTAAATTCCTTTCAAAAATAAATTGAAATGTATAATAATCATAAATGTCAGAGAAATACTTTCCATATTCAAGAAAAAGAACTGTCTAAGACCTTACTTAGCAATAATAACCTTCCATAGTTAGACATGAAAGACATCTGAAACACTGGGTATACCAATCAAACTGAAAACTTCCCCCAGAAATAGATTTCCTGAGTGACCTCAGAGCAAGTGTCATTCCTAGACATTAACACACATGTCTTCTTTCCAAGAAACTCATTTCCTATTATGAAGTAGGATTCTGCTAAAGGAGTACACACTTGGGTCTGCAATAATTTCCTCACTCAGCGACAAGAATCAATGCTTTTCAGGTTATTTTACTGGGTGTGTTCTGCCAATGTTATCCTTGTTGGGGATGGAGGGGGATCTGTCAGTAGTTGCTGTGAAGCATGAGGCTGAGGTAATATCTTTTTTTTCTACTTGGGAGTTGACGGGTAGTTTAGGAGTGGTTTGGGTTGTAGACTGTCTAGTGCTGTTGTATAAAATTCATTGCTGAGCATGATGAGGCAGCACTGTATTGGGAGGATCTAGTTTCGTTGTGTAGGTGTTGAGTGTCTATGGTGTGTAGGTGTTGAGTGTCTGTGGATGCTAGGCATCCAGTGATTGTTCTGAGAGCATTATTTTGATGGATTGCAACCTTTTAGCATCTGCTTTTGAGGAGGTGGAAGACCAGGCAGGTGAGATGTAGTTTAAAATAGAATAGATGAATTGCTAGCAGAGAATGTTAAGGGATACTTTTCCTTGTCCAAACTTGGTGCCTGTTAAGAGTTCAGTTTGTGCACTGCTTTTGTGTTGAAGATACTGGAGTGAATGTCAATTGTGTCATGTATGATGCCTAGAATGGTTGGTGTTTTGTTTAGTGGGAGTAACTGTCCAAAGTGTCAAAGTGTGTTTGTCGGGAGGCAAAAAAATGATAGAAAACTTCAGTGGGGATGCAAACATTCTGTCCTAGGTGTGATTTTGTTCTAATTGCATTAAGTAATAGTGCCTGTTTCTTGGTGCTACTGCAGTGTTACAGTGTTGTGATGTGACTGTGATGTTGTCTGTATATGAAAGGACTACTACAATGTAGTTTACTACTGGAGGTGATGGGAAGTCAGGCAGGAAAAGATTAAAGAGAGATGGAGACAGAACTGCTCCTTGGGAACTCCACTGTAAAGTTTAAGTGCTTTATGGGCGAAGCCAGGCTGAGTGACTCTGCTTTGGCAGCCAGCTATGAAAACTGCCAACTACTTTCTGTTATTGTTGTGGAGGGTGGTGTCAAATATCTTTTGTTTATGGATATGTCAAGGGATAGAGTTGGATGCTTTGTTGGTGTCTATTGCCAGTAGCACTGTGCAGGAGGGGGGTACTTTGGCTGGAGCCATCTAGGATATGCTGTGTATGATCAGTGCATTACATAGAGGCAGAGTGAGTGGAAGTGAAGCCATGCTGTGAAGGAGAGTGGGATGTTTTATTTACATTGTTGAGGATGTTTTTACAGAGTTTGGATACTGAGAATATAAGTGATTTAGGGCAGTAGGAGGAGAGACAGGTCATCTAGAGGGTTTTACGATTGGTATTATGTTGGCAAATCACCAGATGTCAGGGATTTTGTGTTGCTAAATGTGCTTGAAGAAACACTAAGACCCTGATTAGCATTCTTGAAAAA
Source organism: Panulirus argus (assembly GCA_038088735.1). NCBI lineage: Eukaryota > Metazoa > Arthropoda > Malacostraca > Decapoda > Palinuridae > Panulirus > Panulirus argus. The sequence goes on along the minus strand of JAYMFT010000018.1, from coordinate 116,257 downwards.
TGGAGCACTAAGTGAAACAGCTCTCTGCAGGGTCATTATATTCCATAGATAGAAATTACTTCCTGATGATGCTATTTCATATGAAACCTATGAGATATATAATGTGTTGTATATGAGGTTTACAGGCATCAACAAACAGATCATAACAATAATATAACTTTACTAAATAATGAATAACAAATACTCGGTGAGATACTGTGGGTGAGAGGGAGGTGGAAGGCATGAAGAAATGGATATAACAGAACTTTGCTCTGGCTTAAGCTAATCCATCTCTGTATCACTGAAATTATGATTTAGGTGGTGATAATAGTGATGATTATGAAGGCAGTGATGGTGGAGATGAGGGAGATTGTGGTTAGCAGTGAGAAGTGATACATCAATGAGTTTTTTTGGTAACAACGGCCACAACGCTGTCTGACACTACCGAACAGTTAATGTCTAACCTCAAAACTGAGTGTAAGTATAAATGAGCAACAATGTATCCCTTCAACATTATATTACATAACAATACAAATATAGAGTGAGAAACCAGGAAGATGTGGTGATTAGAGGTGAAATGAAAGGATGTGGTAACATGTAACAAGTGTGTTGCCAAGTGCTCAACTACTAGAGAAGCTCTGAAAGCAGTGAGAAGTTCTTATCAAGGGTGTAAGGAATGTGTACGAGTAGGAAAAGAGGAGAGTGACTGGTTCCCAGTGAAGGTTGGTTGTGAGGGTGTGGGGTGCTATGTGGTGACGATGGTTACTGGAGGAGGAGGAGGAGGAGGGACTTGGAAAACCAGGCCACGGAAGCCAAGTCAGCAGGAGGGGCCAAGAGGTATATAACAGGCAGGAGGGAAGCATCAGGCATCAGTTCGTTCTGACCAGTAGTTCAAGCTACACACACACACACACACACATCCTCTCTTACCTTCTCCTATTGTGATTGCAAGGTATGTGGAACCCTGGAAGTTGTCGACTCGAGTATCCTCCTGCCATCGCCATCCATCACCCACCATCACCGACAGTGTTTCAACAGTGCCAAAGTTTGGAGTGACCAGTGTTACCGAGTGTTAGTGCCAAGTGCCTTACCGTCGCCCGGTGGTAACGACGGGCAAATAACAGACCACAGCCCACAGGAACCTCTAACGAAATCTTCGCGATCACCTGAAGTTGTTTCGCTTCGCCAAATGGAACAAACGATTCTCGTTCCTTAGAAAGAAACAGATAGTTGCACACGCTTAATCTGCGACATCAGTCAAGAACTTCTAAAAGCTTCCCCAAATATCATTTTTGCTTAGATTAATCTGAAAATTTAAGTGTAGAGTCATTGGACAGATTTACCAATTATCACTGCGTTTCTTCAGTAAAGTCGGCCATCGTAAGTCTATCTTACAATAAATCTAATAACTTGAAAAAGAGAATGAAATATTATTGTACAGTTATAAATTTAGTTCCCAGTAAAATGCGCATTTGTATGTAAATGAAATATACTAAGATACTTAATTTTTCAAACAAGTGAAGGATAATCTTTTGAACAAGAAAACTCATTTGTTCATATTTATACTCGCATCTCTGTGATGCCAATGTATTCCATCATTTCTTTTAATCACTGCATAATTATAAACCAAACTTCTAAGATGAAGAACTTCCTGCTCACATATCCATCTTAATAAGATGACGCTAAGCAAGCAATCGGTCTTTCAGATGGTATCATATTCAGACGCGACTTCAACAACCGCCAGTCTCGTTTAACACATCAGGTTCATCGTTATGAATATATCACTGAGTGCCATAACGCGCTTCACGCCAGCAGCATCAACCCTTTACTGAGCAAACCCTGAGCAACGAGGCTTGACCGCAGTGTTTGCTCAGTCCTGTTTAATGTCTGCTAATGTCCACCTCGGCCATTCTGCAACGCGCTACCTCGCTTACACGGTCTGGTATCCGATCAGTACGACGGGTAAAGCGATACTCATACTTCGATGATTCAAGATTGAATATTCCTTATATATTCCTTACGCTTTCTTTAAAAAAACTGCACCGTAATATCATGAAGCTCCTTGCATACCCAGATCTAAACTGATGATTATTCCGTAATGCATTCTGATCGAGGGCATCTTTTTGCTTGCAAGAGCTGCAAATAGGATCCAGCGAGTTGGTTCGATGAGTTCGAAAATAGAGCCAAATGCTCTCCAATGAATCTTCTAGAGATGCATAGGCAACTATATTACAACCCGTAATAGAAGGCAATAAAACATTCAGTTTAATGGAGATGTACATAAAAATCTAACTATGTATACTTGCCAAGTCACAAATGCTTGTACACAAGAACGCAAGCTACAGCCGAGGGGCAAGTCAGCGTCACGTTCTGAAGCTTCGGTCTTGCTGTTGTCTGCTAAGCTTGCTACTTATTGGCCGTGATTCGAGAGCCTCAGATAAGCCAAACCTGTTCCTCCTCATTTTACGCCCGCGTTGAGGCACTCAGCTCTAGCCAGGGGTAAATAGCTGGTAACTCCTTGCCACTGTCATCCATTATCTCGCCAGTCACTTCATTCAACTCACGTCAGCGTTTTAACCACTCATTTCACTCTATAGTTGTAAACCACTCATTTCAGCTCGCTTCAGAGTTCATCATCATCCGTCTTCTGCTTCAGTTGTATGAGGAAGCACTTGAAGACTTGACTTGTACATAATCCTTAACCTCATGCCTCATAACTCATTTCATAATCATTGCATCTACTTGTAGTTTTGTTATAGAATTGCTTCATGAAATATTCTGACTGTAAATATACTAGCCTCATGCATTCTCATATATCATTAATATACCAAATATGCTTTTAGCATATATTCTTTTGTAGATAGCTCCAGCTTTGTATATACATGGCATAAAGTATGATTAAGTTTTGTATATATGTATATATAACACACAGCTACACTTTCACGTGTATAAGTCATTTGTATATATATAACACTGTGTTTATTTTTAGAGAGCAACTTATGCTAACACATAGGGAACTGTAGCATAAGGAAAGTGCGATTGGATGTCGATTGTGTCCAACTGAGAGAACTGAATGCGGCAGCTCCATGTGAATACAGTTTCTTGTGGTGTTGGATCCTTCTGCCTTCCTGTAACTCTAAGACATACTCTTCAACCATCTGTCCTTTGAATCCTACAGAAACTAATACTCTTAATCGTCTGTCTTGCTTTTCTTACTGATGGTCTGTCCCTGACGTAACGATGCTGAAGAATCGTCGATGCGAGGCTTCAGAACCACTAAATTAACTGGGCATCAAAACTAACGAGTGCACATATGATTCGAACTAGTGTTCGTTATTTACTGACGGGGTTATAAACTTTGTCGGATTCGTCTTTCTCTAGTAAGCATTCGACCGAGTTAAACATTGCTGGACGCTTCCTTTAACATCGTAGCATAAATATCACAAGAAAATCATCGGTAGCTTAAAAGTTAAATCGATAGATTCTAGAATATGATATCCTAACTTTAGATAATACCAGTAACCCAAAAACAAACACCATATGTACCACTAAAAACTCTGAGGATTTAAAATCAAGTTAGAGAAAAACGTCAGTTAGGGTCCCTCCCGCACAAGTCTTAAGGTCTGCCATACGGTGTCCTTAGAACTGTAATAAGCCGCCATAATCTACCTGCGGCGTTCATCACCGCAGGCCGTAAGCCGTCACCCTCCAGGCACGGCAGCGGGGCCAACAAGGCGTCATTATGTCTTACGGTTATGTGAAGGAGGTTGGAAGAGGGTCGGATGGGGTGGGATGTGGGGGTTGGACGCAGGGAACCCGTCCAGCCAATCCCCCCGTTCCCCCTCCCTCACTCAGCCGTTTCCTACCCCACCACTACTTCTCTCCTCTTGTTGGCTTTCTACCTGACTCCGCCAACGGTGTCGTCTGCTCTATATAACTTCCTTGTGAAGAGCGCGCGCGCTCCCGCCAGCGTCACCAAGGCGGTCACCGCGTTCTCTTTAGTCGGAGGTGAGACTTGAGCAGTGTTCTTGACTTCAAGTTTAGTAAGATCCTTCTGTGGTTTTTCATAACGGATCGGTTTAGTATTGCGGTTGTCGTATGTATCTAAGCACCAGTCTTTTTGACATTGATAAAGTAATGATTACATTAGGAGAAAAAGGATATCTAAACATAATGTTTATCAAATTGTATAGACAACCAAAGCAAGAGATAAAGAATGAAAAATCAGTATATATACATAACAACGCACAAAAAGACTTCTCGCAAGCGAGTTGAGCCGGTGACATTAGCTTAATGGCGAGCGAAACAGCGGTCAATGACATTGGCCTGGAGTCAGGAGCGACAGGTGGTTTACCTGGAGCAATTCCAAGTGTGACCACGACAAGCTGAGCGAGGCTCTGCCGCCGCCACCACCATCAGTGTAGCGGAAGTCCGACCACAGAGCTGTGTTAACGGGAACATTGCTGTGCCTTTTGCCTTCGGTGTGCGCCAAGGCCACCAACTGAGCAACATATACGATAAACAATTAATAATTTTTTTCTCCCTACGAATTACTTAAGCAAAAATACTTCAAGGAAATAATCGTTAAACTATTCGCATTTTATCAAACTGTGATGACCTCTGTAATCACCTAGACTCACAATACCATACAGAGAGTCTTGTGATGGATTAGAGCAATACACGCGTGTCTAGGTGTAGCACAGCCGCTTGAACTCCTCCTCACGTATCCGCAGTATTACTGTCAACGCTTCCTGGAGGAGCACTCTCTACGGCCACAACTTCACCGATTCCGGTGAACTTCGTGATAACCCTCAACTTCTCATTAAATCGATACAGCTTTACAGAAGCAATTCAATCCCAGATGGTAATAACTTCGATAATTTTCTAGCATAACTTTAAACTCAATCGAACATCAGCTGCATTAACCTACTCTACATTCAGAATTCCCACATTGTATTTATTCTCCCATGAAATATTCGGTCCATCCCTGACAACGTGTGAGTGAGTATTTCATTTCACGGTAAAAGCTAACAACTCCACACGCACGTGCCACACGGAGAACGTCGCCGTCACGGAGCTGAGCCTGCAACACGCTGGTATGTGTGTGTGTGTGTGTATCAGCTCTTCTGCCACTAGTCAGTCCCTCGCGCCCTTCGTTCATTCCCTCAGGTCATGCCACCCTCCCTACAAAAGCGGACAGACAACCCACCGTCTTGCTACTTTCGCGTTCCCCATTCCCTCAGTTGTTATTTTTCAACGATAATAACCATTTTTTTTTTGTAACGAAAGGATAACAGTTTACAGATTACCTGATTACACTAAACAATAGCGCGGTGTTGCTCAGGTACCCGGCCTCTCATTGGTTACTATCTTGTCCGTGATTCTGTTCATTGGCTGTTCGGGTGACTCTGCTGACCAATCACTCGCACGGATCCACTCAGGGGCGTGTCGTGTGAATTTCAAAGCCTTTCTTGTGTTAATGATATTGAGATTTGCTCGTTTACCTAATTATATTGCCAGACAATCGTTTGAATCTAGAAAATATACGTCTTCTTTAATCAATTTTACAATCAATGGTCAATTACGAATAGATTTGAATCTGATTGCTGTGGACATGTATCGGACAAAGATATATACATACAGCACGACTGATTTACGCCATACTGTAATTACTTAGAGCACATCCCAAACCCAACGGTGGCACGGTTCACAGAGGTAACGATGAAAACAGTAAGATGGGCTCCGTCTTCTGAGCTATCGCTTATAGCGTTCCCTCTCCGCCGGAAGCACGGCTATTATCTGTATGGTTGGCTGGCTACCTCGGGCTTTAGGCCTATCGACTTCCAGGAACGTTAAAGCCTTCGACGTCGTTCTTAAAAGATCAGTTGAGTAATCTACAACACCGGCAGGAGCTCAGGATAATTCTTGGACCATAACGCGCTCTTTCTGCATATACTGCCTTCGTCCAGTTTGGATTTTTTCGGAGTTTCCTCATGTTATTTTTAGACGTACCCCTCTAAATGCTTAACCGTAAATGATATAGAATGTTTTAGTAATGCCCAACTATTCAATACATTATATATATATATATATATATATATATATATATATATATTCTCGCTGACCTTTGCATGATTACTCATCGTTCTCAGGCTACTGAGGCGGACGTTACCAAGACCAGCTGATTTTCCAACTTACAAAAATTTCTCGAAATCTCTTCTTTACGTAACCGAGTTCTTCATTTGAACTATCATTTCCTAAATTCAGAAACTCCTTTAGAAAAGAGGATTCACCACTTAGTACTGATCAGAGATAACTCAGTTGCCCCGCCGAGCCAACTTTTCGTTTTCTTTTGCGCCTGGGTCTTGCCTTTTCTGTGGAGGCCCGACAGTCCGTTTTCTTTAGGAGCTGTATTCTCATGGCGCGCTGCGAGGAGTGAAGGATCCTGCCATCTAGTGTCTGCAGAAGCCAATATTGTAGCGCTGGTGCATGAGGTCGCTACAACCAGCCACCAGCCTGACCCCATGCATGCCGAGAGCATACCACACGTACCTGTGACATGTTCTCACCTTTTCAGGCCTTGTACAGTCATGAAGCCGTTTTTCTTCTGCGCTGCTGTCCTAGTTGTATGTATGCGAGTGGGGCGGGCAGCCGAGGCCCCGCAGCAAAATCGTCAATTATCAGATGACGAGGAGGCATCCGAAAGATTCCTGTTTACGGGAGCTCTCAGTCTTGGAAACACTGGGAACGTTGGGTCCATCACAATTGGGAATGCCGGCTATATTGCCCTGGGCGCGGCCTTGCTCGTTCCTCTCATTATTGGTCTAGCTCTCTTGTTCTATCTTTTCGGAGGCCCAAGAGATAGCGGCTCGTCGAGCTACAGCGGTTCCGGCTATGGCTCGTCCTCCTACGCTCGTGACCTCCACCAGTAGGTATCGACGGTTAATAGTCCTCCTCCTCCTCCTCCTCCTCTGACGGCCCCTTATCGCTGCAAGTCAGGCCCGATCGTGCACTAGTCCCACTCCCTGACCCTAGCCTATCCTATACCCTGTCACCCCTACTCCTCTAATGAAGCACCGCCACATTTAGAATGACAGACAAACTTCAGATTCACTAGATGGCAGAATGATACAGGTCACCATTAATGAGAAAGATTAGATCACTTTCGTCAACCACAGTACCGCTCGTTTACAGGCCAGTATGTTCTCTCTTAAGTACCTGACTCTCCTGCTGGGCGCTGTGCTTCATCTCTCAGTTCTGTCCTCGGCCGAAAATATCTCGGTGCTGTATGAAGGCAACGCCGTGGACGAGGCCTTGGGAGAACGAGTGGCCGAGGACGCCGGGGAGAAGCTGGTATTCACGTCCTCCACCACCGGCTCCAACAGTGTGGTAGTCTCAGGGGCAGGGATCGTGTGGCTCTTGCTTTGGGGCGTCGTATTAACCATCATTGCCAGTGCAGTTCTCTGCTACTGGGTGGGATGCGAGTACGCATCAAGTGGCCGCAGATTTAGCGACCTAGTGGGCCTGTACGTACCAGAATCATCCTTATTTCACTTGTAGTTGTTATCAGGCTCGCTCATACCTTAGCTGCTGCTGCTACTGCTACTAGTTTACCGCCTGTCAATACCTTTTTTTTTTTCATCCTTTTATTATGTACCATGTGCAAAGGCACGTCGGAGTCATCTGCTCTGCTGCTTCCCACCGTAGGCACAGAATCCACCACCCCCCCCTTCCCCAGAAAGAAGGGGTGCTGAATTGTTACATGCACCGCAAAGGTTTGCATGTTCTCCACTCAGACAATAACGAAGCAGAGCATGAAGAGCACTCATCAGCATGTTCTTAGTTATCCCTCACGGTGCATGGTCCCAGAACTCGGCGTGGATCACCAAAGAGCATGAGGGGACTTTAGTAGTTCATGGTCTTTCAAAAGACCTCAATTGTCACTCCTGGCGTGCTACATGACCTCGTCCACAACCTTGATCACGCCCACCCTACCTTCACCATACAGCCTCCAGTGAACAGTGCTCTCTTCCTAAGTTCTTAACATTCCTGTCTTGATAGTTAACTTGTGTTGTCATTTCGTGCCCAGGGACAAGTTGAACGCGTTGGCTGCCAGGCCTGTGTCACCGCACAGGAAGGGATGGCCCCCGCCCCACTCAGGCCTGACGCTTAGAGTCACACCTCGGCTGCCCCGCGGACGCGTTTCTTTTTTTTTTTTACTAACCGAGGTGCTCCTGTATTCATGAGTTATTACTGACCAACACCATCGCTACAACTGGCTCTTGCTACAGACACAAACATGGCAGGTTACCCTGAAACCCCTCTCTCTGAACCTTCGTCCCCTCGATCCAAGCTTCAGACCTCCGGTAGTTAATTAGTGTCAACCTGCTCGTACCCTGGTCTTCCAGATTACCCTGTACCCTTCCGAATGAACCGCACGCTGGTAGTCCTCGCCCTGGTGGCTGGCCTTTCAACCTGCACCATGGGATTCTCGCCTGAGGCGCTTGACGAGTACCCGGTGGTAGCAGATGGCGCCTATGATGACCCTGAGGGCAGGCTCTTCTTTGTCACCACCAACACAACCACTGTCACAGTCGGTTACGCTACCTTCATCCTCGGAATTACGAGCATCATCGTGCTCGGCGCCCTGCTTGCTATTGCCTACTTTTACGCTACCGGCGACGATTCTGGATACTCCGGGTACTCTGGCAGCAGCAGCTCTGGCTCCTATGGCAGGAAAGCGTATGTAAAGTCCATTCTATCATCAGGGTTTTTACTAGAAGAGCGGTGTCTCCCTTACCCCGCCCCAACCTAATCATCCCGGCCCGGTAGTCCCTATACCACACCACTACCAACTACCTAACCAGACCAGCGCTTGTCCCAACAGAGATGACCTGCCCTCACCCCGTCCATCACCACCACCACCACCACCACCACCTACCCAATCCCGACGGTGGCCCGGCAGGACACAGGCGCTGCGGTTCATTCTTAATGCATGGTCAAGGCTCTCTGGGGGACCTCGTGACCTGACTCCTGACAGGGTCATGTGGCATCAAGACCTATGACTGACCATTGCGCTTGCCCACTTTATCTTCTCCTTAATCTCACTTTTGGACACAATAGGCCGCAATTCACATGAGACCAGCACCTCGGTCTGGGCGCTGTCCACCAGACTGCCCAGTAACTGAACGTGGCACCTTTTACAGTGCAGTGACTTGCGGGTGACGCGAGAATGAACCGCACGCTCCTGCATGTTCTCGGAGCCCTGCTCCTGTCCTCCTGCGTCCTTGCATCTGACATCTACCCACATGCTGACCTGAGTTTGGACCAGCCTGGAGCTAGTAAAGAAGCTGATCCCAGGCTGTTCTTCATCTTTAACAATGCAACCACGGGTTCATTTGTCACCTTCAACACCACCTTGCTCCTCTTCTCCGCTGGCATCCTGCTCTGGGGCATCGCTGGTGCCATAGCCCTTTATTACCTCCTGACCGCCCCTGCTGACTCGGGCTCTGGCTACTCAGGCTACGGCTCAAGTTCAGGCTACAGCTCAGGTTCAGGCTACTCAGGCCGCGCCAACCGTGGGTGCGTACCAACCTCACCATGACCTCGTCCCTCCCCCGTGCACGCTTCTGGCCGCCCACTGCACCACCGTCAAGCAACAGTCATATCTAATTTGGTCTCCCATTAAAATGGGGAAATTTTTTTTTCTTTAAGTAAACTTTCAGTCTATTGCAGTATTAAGTCTCAGCGGTGGTTCAGTGGTAACCATTTTCGTTACCGTATTAGGTAAGTAATTTGTACATAGTCTGTATAGTACATATGCTTGCTACATACATATGTTAGCAACGCTTATGCATGATTATTTTCTTGTATTTTGCATTTAATGTTTAGTTCATATACTTTTAATTTAGAAGTCACCACTCAACGGTCAGACTACGTTTACCGTTTTCTTTGTAACGACCAACACATCCAAGCGGCCACCAGCAACCGCCCCTCCAGGAGAGAGTGATGGAGTCGAAGTTCCTCCTTGTTCCCTAAAACTTCCATGCAAACATCTTGTCCCCAGGGAGTCAGCCACTAGCCTTCAGTGCCCGCTGTCTCGGTCTTTTCAACAGCCTGGTCATTTACCATGACCGCCATGATGATGCTTCACCTCTCCTAGCAACACCTATCCCACTGCAGACCCGTAGTTGCCTACCAGAATATGACTCGCATCATGTCACCAGTACATCATCTATTGCCCCTAGGAACGCCCGCACTCCATAGGAATAGTTCCCTCGAAAATAATAGACCGTATAGCATAACAACTTTTATTCATTGTCTACATTTTAAAGTACAACAAAATGATGGCAAAGTCTGATTTTTGCATCTGCATCTATAACAATATGATTTTCTCAGTGATTACTGGGTTATACCTAATATCACGCTTAGATATTTCAGTATTACTACTGATTCTGATATTTTCATTTTGGAGGTGATTACGCCATCTTACAGACTCACCCTCGTCATGTTGTGCAACGGGAAGACGTTCACTCTACGAACAGCTTCGTGTTGCTGTTTGTGTGCATCATATTGTATATCCTCATCAGTAATGTAACACGCGTGATGAAAGGGATTATCAGGTATTCAGTGAATGATCCTGCAGGTGGATTGAAATCACACATTCAGTATTCACTATTCTGCCGTCACTTAGATTTCGATCGAGAGTCCATGAACAGTGGACGGATCCAGCAACAAGCACAGTAACCGTACGTAGATGCAAAGGGCACGCGTTGAGATCCACGCACTGGACGAGCAGCAGGCACCTCCCGCGCCAGTCTGCAGTAATGGCTCAAATGAATCAGAGAGGCGAGATCGGCCTTTATAAATGGAGCTTAACTGGGACACTGGCTACTGCATCCACACGTATGCTAATCAGAATAGGGGCTCCTGCACTTTCCTAGTCTGATGCCGAATGACAATTCCTGTTGGATAATTCTTATTGATGCTGTGTGTTTTTCATACGAGTTAAAACACTGAATTCAAATACTCTTGCGTTGGACTAACGCTGTCAAACTTTATGCCATTCCTGCAGTGATCGGCAGACAGTTTAATTCCAGTGATAGTTAATGACACTGATGACATTAGCAACTTTAAGGACATCACCTCCTTGCAAACTCCATGTTGATTGGTCTGTCCTCGTGTTCATACCACGAGAACTTGAAATGAAAGACTCTCGTGCGCTAGGAAGGTCTAGATGTTCCTCATCACATTCCTGGGATAAACTAGAGGATATAAGGAGCCTCCTGCGGGGAGTGGCAGCCCCCCGCAGCGAACGCTGGTTGGCTGGCCGGCGGGGCCGACACCTCCAGGCGGCAACGTGTCGAGTCATCGGCCAACGACGGGTGTTTACCCAACGGTTCCTCGGGACCGTCATCGGGAAACACCAGAACGTCTCCGTCTGGAGCTACCCTCCGTCTCCATGGGGTTAAGGTGTCGATCGTCAACTCGTATTGGGTCTTTCTACCTAGCAGGTGTTCTTAAGTTACTCACCCCTCAGTTGTTTGATGAGTCTAGAGGGTGAGGGAAAGACGAGGGGACCAGGGGACTCACCCACCCCAGAAACCCTCCCCCTGTATACCTCCACCTGCCTCCTACACCTTTGTTGTTTACCAAGTGAGGTTGACTTTTCTTTTTACCTCGAGATTTCTTTCTTATCTGGCGCAGTAGGTCCTCCCCCTCTAGCCGCCCCCTGCCCCTTCTGACGTCACGACCCACCTTCGTATATAAGGCCGACTTGGCAGATTGATGGCACACCACATCTCGGGCTTTAAGTCCTCACAGAGTTCTAACAGCGGCTTCAGTGACCCACCCCCTCCTCAGTGATTTACTAATCAACTCTAGTGAATAATAGCCTCTAAAAAAATCCGAAGGGCTACACAAACTCTTGATCGAGTTTTAACTTCGAGCGAGGACCTCCGGATCGTTCGTTATGATGTTCAAGCTAGTGTCATCCTGCATACTGGTGGCGTCCTTAGCCGCTCAGACTGCGTCGGCTTTCGGTCTTGATTTTAACGACAGTAGTGTGTACGATGACGAGGGTCGCCTCCTGGTCATCCCCATCAGCAACACACCCAGCACGGGGATAAACTTCAACCTTACCACCTTCGCCACCCTCGCCGCCATGTTGGCCTCAGCGCTCGTCACCACTTTGGGTATTGCAGCCCTTGGCTTCCTCCTGTACTCTCTCCTGGTCGGCGGTCACGGTTACGGTTATGGCTCCGGCAGTAGCTATGGAAACAGTGGAGGAGGATATTCCTCATATTCTTCCTACAGACGGTAAGATGTACAGTGTACAGTGTATATAGTACTACGGCTACCACCATGAATGCCTGCATGCCTGTAGATGTATGTAGATGTCGGACCTTTTTCATTAAGACCAAGATGATTTTTGAAATTGAAGAACCTTCATCACTAGTGGCGTAGAATATTGTTTCTTTCCTGATTTCCATTCATTCTGTGTACGGTTCAAAAGTCAAGTGATGCCATGGCATTCTACAAAAAAAGATTTCAAGTTTCGTAACCAGCCGAGACTTACCTCTCCATCCTATACTCCCTCACGCACAGGTCCTTCGATCCCTACGGTATCGACTGGGAGAAGTTCTCCATCCTGGACTGGATCGCTATCGGAGAGGAGGCCTGGAGGAAGTTCGATCCCTCTGACCTTGAGTGCCAGAAGCGTCTGATCTGCGAAGTGCACCAGAACACCTCCCGTTTTGGAACCCCAGCTGCCCGTCTTGTTGACATCTTCAGGTACGTTTTTTGGTCTCCTATCCTCACCCTGACTGTCTTGAACTATAAGAACAGTAATAATAATAATAAAAAAGACTGTACCACGCTGATGATAGATATGAAGTTGTAGATTAACAATATATAGGCTTTTTGTATAAAAAAGACGAGAAATATAACATAAATGCACCTATATCAAAACAAAGTAATCTTACATTAAGAAAGCAACAGAGATACAACAATCCTGTCAGTCATATAAAGCGTATGAAACTTTTGGAGTTCTGTATTTGCAGAAAGTAACGTTATTCATCTCACACACACACACAAACACACGTGCTTAGAAGGCGCAACGCGAGTGTAAAACTCTCTCCCCGTCACACGCAAATACTAATCACACACACACACACACAAACACATACTTTTACTTGTGCCACACTTATGAACCTCATTACTTTACGTAGCCTGACTGAGCGCTAAACACATTTGCAGTGATCAACACTTGTCACACCCTGCCTAGCTCCCCACGTACCTGCTTATCACATTTTCTCTTCCTTACACCTTCTACATTTATCAAGCCCACTACCTTCCCCGCCTGCTTTGACCACTACCCATCAGATCTATTCACCCCAGTATCTACTATGGACACCAAGTCAAAAGTCAAATGCACCTACCCTAGCCAAGACCACACCGTACCCATCCATCGAAACACCTCCCACATGTAATCTTTTCATTACCCATCACACCTGAATGACCCAAGAATAATCCATTTCAAATGGCCTGCCCAGCAATCACCACACCTGCTACCCTATCCATCCCCGCAATACATATGTGTCAATCTAATACCGTGCATAGTTGCCCATGTCCAACAATGACCACGCCTATCTTATGTTACCTAACGCCGCCCACAGTTACCTGCAGTATGCCGAGGTTCTTTCCCTTCCTGACGAGATCAAAGCGCTGATTGAGGAGTACAACGACGCGGCTGATCGAGGACGCAGTCTTCAGAAAGACTGCGGGGAAGTATATACGACATGTGACTTTTCCGTCAAGAAAATAATGGACAAATATTCGCATAATGAGATTTAGCGCTCTTGACTCCAAGAGTGCAAATCGGATGCCTTAGAGGAGGGTAGCCGCGCCGAGGGGTCCTCCTTCAAGGCGCTTCCAATGGTCTTGAAGTGTGCTTTGAGGAGTACCTGATGGCGCAGGCTATCCCTCGAGGTTGACCTCCCATTGAATGGACTGAGATCTAATATCGCCTAAACCCAGTGATTTTAGCCTCAGTCTCGACCCTCAGCTTGTGGACTAGATGCCGCCTTGTTTGTTGTTCTTTTGAGATGTATTTAAGATATCTGTTGTTGATTTGTATTTAAGATAATTTATTGACTGTGATGACCGCCCTGACGGCCCTGACTGAACCACCGCCATAGACCCACGACCTCACTCAACCTACGACTTCATAACGACCCTATAGTTAACAGCCCTTATGGGATGACCTAATATGCTGTCCTTTGTAAATATGACTCTTCTTGGCTATACATAAATGACCTCATTTAACATTTTGACTTTGACTGACTGTGACATCCCACCCCATCCCTCCACTTTCTTCCCCCCTTTTTCGATGTAAAATTACAAGAACTTTGACGTATTTCTTTTTTTTTACGTCACTGGGCTTTAGTTAACAGCCCAGCCCAGCACCGCTACTTGACACTGACGCTCTCTAATTCTGAGTGACGCTGCGTTCCCTTATAATGTGGATTTTGCTTGTACTAGTGACTGGCTGGCAATCGACTGCATGAGTCTGCTTGACAGTGACATAACCTGCTCTTGACAGTAACTGCCGACGGCGATACTGACTCCACTTAAAGTTAAATTTTCAGGAACATCAGACTAGACTTTGGATTTTCAGTGACACTGACGATGCTTATAACCAAATTTTCAGCAACACTGACTCTACTTAAAATCTTCAACGAAACTGACTCTGCTCATAATTTTCAGCAACATTGAATCTACTTGTAACATTTTTTTTAGCAATATTAACTCTACTTATAAGCAAGTCTTCAACGACACTGATTCAAAATTTTCAGCAACACTGACTCTTCTTGGTATTTCCAGCAACACTGACTTTGCCAATAACAAAATTTTCAGCGACGCTGACTCTACTTACAGGCAAATATCAACGACGTAGACTGTACTTATGACCAAATTTTCAACGAAACTGACTCTATTCATTAGTGAGCTTTGCTTTTAGTGAGTATGCTTGACTCTGACTCTTTTGAATATATATATATATATATATATATATATATATATATATATATATATATATATATATATATATACATGACTCAAATTGATTAGA
>JAYMFT010000018.1:90990-101048 GCA_038088735.1 Panulirus argus | reverse complement strand
GTTAAGAACAGAGGACTGAGCCTTAGAGGGAAAATCCTCACTTGACCCCTTCTCTGTTCCTTTTTTGGAAAAGCAGATACTGGAGGGGAGGATTTCCAGCCCCCCGCTCCCTCCCCTTTTACGACACGCAGGGAATACATGGGAAGTAATCTTTCTCCCCTATCCCCAGGGATAATATATATATATACACATTCATTTTTTTCATACCTATTCATCAATTCCCGCATTAGCAAGGTAGTGAAAGAAACAGATGACTGAGCCTTTGAGGGAAAAATCCTCACTTGGTTCCCTTCTCTATTCCTTCTTTTGGAAAAGTAAAACTAGAGGGGAGGATTTTCAGCTCCCACCCCTTTCAGTCGCCTTCTACGAAACGCAGGGAATATGTGGGCAGTATTCTTTCTCCCCTAGCCCCTGGGAATATGATAATAATATAATATATATATATCCTAACCTAGGATAAGTACCCAATTTATTGACCAACCCCTTGGGAAGGATGAACAGCTGGGTTGACAGTGGACCAACTGCCACAATCAGGATTCATACCTATGCAAACTCAATCCAAAGCAGCTCATGAGTGCATCACAGTCAGAAATGCTAACCACTTAAACCACAAAGGTCCATCATACATCTACTCAATTTTTTTTCCTAAATGTCATTGAAAAAACTTCTATGTAAGTCTTAGTAATATATATTATCTATCAAACTGAATTGGTGCATCTAAAATCATACAACTTTTAATATGTGATGCCACATACCTGATGAGCCAGCGCCATATAAGATCTTTTTCTGCAACACCATCTTTGGGAAGGATACACATAGAGCTGGCCCTCAACTGTACCAGGCATGCGATGGCGAGCACTCATGTACAGTTTGCATGGGTTCTGTGCTATACCTAAAGGAAAAAAATATATATATAGTTATACAGGAATGTTGTGAAACTATATCACTTAGTATCTCCTGCATACTGATGGAGGCAAATTAGAAGGCAAGGGCTGGAAATCCACCTCTTCTGTATTATATAGAAATATATGTGTGTCAGAAGTGGAGGGAACAAGGAGAAGCAGGAGACCAAATTGGAGGTGGAAGGTTGAAGTGAAAAAGATTTTGAGCGATCAGGGCCTGAACATGCAATAGGGTGAAAGGCATGCACGGAACAGAGTGAACTGAAATGATGTGGCATACTGTAGTCGACGTGCTATCAGTGGACCAAACCAGGGCATGCGAAATGTCTAGAGTAAACCATGGAAACATCTGTGGGACCTGGATGTGTATAGAAAGTTGTGGTTTCTGTGCATTACACATGACAGCTAGAGACTGAGTGTCAGCGGATGTGGCCTTTTTCGTCTGTTTCCTATTGCAGCATTTTTCATTACAATAATTTCATTGGATTATAGTCAGATTATCAAATCAAATCATTACCAAAAAGGAGACAGATGGATGGAGTCAAGGAGGCTTGGTGTACCAGGGTTTGAACATTCACAGAAATAAGGGGCACACATGGGAAAGAAAAAAGTGGATCTATGTACAGCAAAGGGGAGGGAAAGGGCAACTTTCTGCCATTGTGTTTAATCACGGAATGTGGTGTGGTTAAGGTAAACCATGTGACTCTGTGGGGCATGGTTGTGAAAAGTAAGGTTTGGGTTTGGTGTATCATACAAGACAGCTAAGATGAGAGAAGCAATTATGTATAAAAAATCAATTCTTAATTTCACATGAATACAAACACTGACCTGTCTGTGAATCAAGAAATGGGAGGCGAGTCTTGCGTTCACGCATAAGTCGAACATTATAGTTGGCACTATTGATCATTAATGAGCGATACTGAACATCCTGAAGAAAGCTGAAAAGACGAAGCATATTATAGAGATTCAAGCAAATTTGTGAACACAACATTAAAAATATGGCAAATATATTTTTATTTCCTTTTATGTTGGAGGCTCCTGTCATGGACAAAACTACAACAGAGAACACAAAATGCTCCTTATTTCCTTAAACTTAATAGCTATGAAGTACCTAATGACCCTTAAACTGAGGCAGGATTACAAACACCATCCACCTTCTTTGCATCTGATTTTTAAAAATCTAAATATAAATTTCATATTTTGATTGATGCAGTGAAAAAAGTAATTAAACCTGATTTCAAATATATAGAACTCATTTGAATGCCATTGTTTATACCGCTCCTGGGCAGGGACATATGAAAGGGATGGCAAAGGGGTGTGACCACCCCCTTAAGTTATATAGTATACAGCTACCTTCATAATAATGATGATTCATATATTTCTATAATCATTTTAATTCTTTCAGTCCTTCAAAAGAAAAAATAAATGAACAGTCACGTCTACTTAGCAGTTTCGGTAATTTACACAAGTGACCACTGAAACACCATGTGCCTTTACTACCTCCCCCCACCCCCCAAAAAAGTAATTAATCTACAACAATGACATTCTCTCTACCTGGAAAAGCCTTTTAATTTGTTTCATCGAACAAAAATCCCTTGATTACTGCTACCAGCTGTTTTATGTTATCTAATGTTATAAGAATCTGATTAACTTTCATGATTCAATCTAACATCCAATAACTCTAAAAGCATTAAGTTCTACAAGAATCAATGTGTTGTTACAAAAACATACCAGTTATACTTCAACAAAATCATCGCATTTCACTAACTTTCATGAGAAGTGTCATTATTTCTGCATTTCATTCTTTACTGGAGTTTGCAGGCAATAAAGAATGATCACTACAGCCATTTTCAACTGTGAGTCAGATTTAGCATAACTTTCAAATCTAGATTCATATCTTTTGAACAATTATGGTCATTCATGCTCCAAAGTCCAGTAATTAAAGGAAAATTGGTATGCACATATTTCATCATTCCCTCATGAGCAAAATAATGATGTTCTGATAGTTAGTACAACGTTGTTTATCTGTTCAAATGTTAGTCATTCCTTTTATTTTCTTATCATTGTCTTTCATAATCACACAATATTTAGTACACAGCAACTCATCCCTTTAGCTTTCTAAGGTACTTTAGAAAATGTGTATCCCCAATATAGTTAAATGCTCATCTGTTTGCTTTCAATGAACAAATAATTTTCATTAGCATTTCAAAGATTTAATTCAAGGAACTTGACATGGAGAAGAGATCTCAAAATGTATAAGAACTAAAAGAAATTATCAGAAGTACCAATAATACAAAACAACTGCAGTAACATTGCTCATTTTGAATTCCATTAACTAGAGGGTCATGTACTTGTTTTGCCAACTGTACATAAAGAAAAAGTGAGGTTAATTGATGTAAAAGTAGGTAGAAAAATTTAAAAGAATCAACAGACCCTATGAAAACCTCATTTAATCTTTCCTAGTGGCCAAGATGTATTGAAGAAATATAGTATGATCATTACAGTGGTCTGCTACTAAAGGATCATATAGAATGGCTGCTTGTAAAGAGCCTTGGCATTAGCATGACCATAAACTTGATCTGTCATCTGTTTGGAGACTTTCATTTGTAGTTGGCACAACGTTCAGTTATGGGTGTCACTGGTATATTTTGATTAGAATATTGTGCAGTAAAATAAATCTTGATTGTAAAGCAGGTTGGATGAGGTTTCATAGGTCCTGTTGATTTTTTACATGAGGTTTCATAGATCTTGTTCATTTTTTACAAATTTTAACATCTTTAACATTAATGAACCTCATATATTCCCAGATTTACATAACCCTCACTACTATCACCTCATCTAATACTGTAGAACGAATTATGATGCTCCAAGTCATGCTGTGCAACTCTTAAGGTATTCTCTAAATAGTTTATTACCATTGTAGAATAAAATCGCTCATGATCTACAGCTAGTTTCAGTGTGTAAGTAACCTGGCAATAACAATATTAGTTTACCCTGCCCATATTAAGTTAAATTAGGTGATTTTAAGTTAAATACAACCTTATCTTCAAAACTGCAAAATGAATCTACAGTATTAAGCATTAATGGTGCATCTCCAACTTTTTTTAGTTATCTTGGAGAGCCCTTAAACCCTCTGGTCTCCTCAACACAACTAGGATTTCTTTCCGAAAATACAGATATCCTTTGTGCATTTTAAACATTAATGATACCCTTTAATTCCTCCACGATCCTTAGATTGGTCACATGCCAGTGAAGTGGATGAGATGAGAAGGGCAGCCCTTGGGTGCCAGGATTATCCTGGCTGGCTCGCCCCTCTCTTTGCCACCCCAAGTGTCATCATCAGCTGGGTTTCACCAAACATTCCGCTACCTACCTGCTTATTTTCTCCAGATTGGTTTGCACCAGCGTATCGGCCATCTCTACGGTGATTGAAGGAGCCTTTAGGGTGGTGAGAGAGGGAGAAAATTACCGAAAAATCGTCAAATTCCGGCGTCCATTAGTAATTAGTTGTGTAGTCGTCGCCTTCGACCCATTTGTTTACTAGATTGTCCTGCGTCCGGCTCCCGCACTGCGGCTGTGACTTTGATCGTAAATCAAATAAATTAAAACTAACCATCTCTTATAAGGTCGAACAATGACATTAGAGTTCTTATCAAAGTCTATTCATTGGTGAGTGTGAGAATTTGATAGGAACTTTTACTTGTTTTTTGCACAATGTACGTCAAAATTAGAAGTCAAGCTTTATCACCCTTTAATTCATTCGGACAGATATCGGTCTGCTACGTATATTTGAAAAATGAATAACAAATATCTTCTGCTTTGACATAAAGTATGTGAAGTATGGAGAAAAAGGGAAAAGTTTTATCTTGCTAGGGTGAAGCTCTTCTGCTGATATTTTGTGCTTGCCGTATTCGAGTCTTCTTTTTGTCGCTGACTTGTGTTCTCTGATATTATAATACTAATTTTTTGTTCAAAAAATACGAAAATTGTGTCTTGAAAATCAATCTAAATTCATCATAAATAAAACTTCAATATGATACGGTTTATCTTAATTGTTTCCGACACTATTTGTGAAATTCATATAAGCAAAACAGAAAATCGGACATTAGTCGATACTTGGTGGGGCCGTCGCGCGCAGAGGAGTGTCGGCGTCGTCCGTAATTTATGAGCTTCGCCTCTTCTTTTTAGGCAAAATGAGTAGGCGAGAAGGTAGTGTGACGCTGCTTCTTCCTCTGGTATCAAAGTTACTGTCAAATTTATATAAATCCGGACGATGCAGAGGGTAAATTCTAGAGTAACCGAATTTTCACTTGGTCCTTAGCGTCCGTTAATAAACCTCGACTTGTTTCTCAGTCGGGGCTTATCGGGCACTTGCAAGGGCTTTTCCAGCCTTTGTTTGCCAGGATGACTCTGCTGGTCATTCAACAGTACTGTGATAAAATTGGCTAGGCCATCCCGGATGTGTTATGGGTGGTGGTGTATGGCGTAAGAGTGTTCTAATTATAGAGACTATGGGTGGAGCATACAGCAGCACGTGGAATTGACAGAGATGTGAACTGCCCAGTTGGATATGTAAAAAAGAAAGTGTTGTATCTATATCTCCAGGGAATAGCTGATTGAGGCATGCCCTTTAATAAATCAATCATTACTTAAATGTATTTTTCAATTCACACATGAACATGTGTTTTGTTGCTTTGGTGATTTGATCCTATTGGGTATTTACTGACATCTAATTCTTTACCCAAAGTACCCAGGTGTGGAGTATTACTCATTACTTTTATCATATTTACTGATGTGTGCAGAACCAGTAACCACTGGTACAAGATGTTGCTTTTGTCTTTTGCAATCAAAACAGCTTCACCCATAGTGGTGCCTTACACGAGAACTTGTGTTAGGAAACGTAATATCATTATTGCAGACAGAGTCTAAAATGTTATACATCCCTATGCTGATTTACAATATCAAGACTGTACTTCAGGAAATAGAAAACATTATTACAGACATTAAAATGTTATACATCCCTATGCTGATTTAAAAAATCAAAACTATTTCACGTACAGTTTTCCTTATTATCCCATGGTGTAGAATATTTTGTTATAATATTATAGTAAGTTGTAAGGACTATCAGAAGAGCCTATGGAATGCAACATGTCTTGACCAAATTTACTTTAAAATTTTCCCTTAAATACATAATTAGTTTATAGACATCATACGTAAAATACATTTATTTTATGAGAATGCAGGTAGGCACATTTATATGACAGAATTTTCTAAATGTTCAGTGTGAGCTTAAACCTAAGAAACAGATTTACTTAGATTTTTTATGAATGACATATACCCAGTATGTATTAATTGTATTAAGCCTTATCATATTTGTGTGATATATAAATGAAAAGTAAATGTTCTTAAACTTTTACACATCGGAAGCAAACACGACAGTTATTGTAATGTGTTCCTTTGTTATTATGTAGGCAAAACAGATATTTAACAAAAAAACATTCTTACTGGCAGATCTCAGTACTGTTTAGTAGTTACAAGAAAAAGTAGTTTACTGTTTCAATGGGAAAGGCAATAAACACTGACTAATATGTTGTCAGAATCAAACCAGATAATTAATTCATTTATGATGAGTAGGAACTGATACAATACTTTTTTCATACTTTTGAAAATAGGTAACCTTACTCAATGGCAGCATATTGAATGGAATTTTGCTTAAATATTTTTGAGAAGGAAATTTCATTTATTGGAAATCTAAAATACTATTTAATAGATTTCAAATTTCTAGTTTATAAGATTGTACCATAACCATGAGCACTACCTAAAACTAAAAATTAAATGTCTATAGACCTTCTGTTTTTAATAAAATGGACAGTAATTAGTTGATACTGTACTTTCCATATGCCACCTTATTTACAATTTTATGAACATCCTGTAGGAAAAATAAATATCAAAATATAGAAATTTGCTGGGGATGAAAAAAGAAGAAAATTCTTACCTGTCACTTTGTTTTGGCCATTAATGTTTCAGGATGAGAACTCATTTTCCCTTCCCCAGATATTTTTCATTTTATACTGAAGGCTCCAGTCATGGACAGAAGTCCATGTTTTCAGTTCTCTTTCTTTCTTTCTTATTGTTAATTTTTGAGAGTTCTGTGGTTTTGATATTTGTTTCAAGATGATATTAAAGTAAAATATTTAGATTTTTACAGTATTTTCATGTAAAAAGCCACCTTTTGTCTATGCATGTCTTCAGGTGATACCTGCATTCTTTCAGCAACTTAAATCACTTATGGGTATATGGCTCACCGCTATCCAAACTTCTTATTCATTATTTTCATATTATCATCCATGTATGGGGTACATTTAGGTGGGAAAGCATTGGAGGTCTGAGGGTATAGAGGCAGATTCCCTGAATAGGAGTTACATTAGGTTAAACACAACTTATTGTGTGATTTTGTTTTGAAGTGCTGGTGCTATGTTTAGAGAATACAGTAACAATTGTAGAGCATGATTTGGAGCACTCCACTTGTATTTAACAAGATATTATCAAACACAGTAGTACTATATCAGGGAAATAAGGGGCTAATTAACCAAACAGATACTTAGTGTATATGGTTAAATTGCCATTTCATTGCCTGCTGTAGAAAATTGTTCTTCGATATTTTTCATCTGCCACTGACCTTTGTAACAGGCATCAAGATCCACTGTCATTCTTCGGTGGCATCCACTTCACAATTGAAAATGATAGACATTTGGAAATAGGCAAAATTTCAGCCTGAGAAGGGCACAAAAGGAACATTTCTTGATTTTACTGAGACATCAAGCAACGTAGATTACAGAACTTTGCTTACTTGAAGCAGTAAAACAGGAAGTAAAAGTAAAACTAAGAATAGCTATGAATTAAGGAGTTTTGAAGAAATTAAATTAAAAGTAATAGCAAATGAAACTTTGTCAAACAAGGATGTTTTCCAAACATGCTGCGGGGAAGAATATTCACTCCTACAACCTCCATTGTTAAAAATTCTGTTTCCTAAGGTACTGTGGGTATTATCCTATTATTTCTAAAGCTGTGGATGTCATCCAATCTTCCAGTGGTCCTTCAGCACATTCACTACGGAAGGAATGAAGAAAGTAAGTCAGAAACTAATACAAGATAGAAACATGACAGAATATTACATAAAAAGATGCTTCAGAGATCCAGGAGTTATGATGCTGGGAGACACTGAAAAACACTTGAAAGGACTTACCTAGTCTGTAAAGATGTTAAGTTGGGTATTGAGAACTTTCAAAATGAATGACTGAAGATCTACAATAACTTTTCAAAGAACTTTTGCCTGGAATACTGCTATGTGCTAACATCATTCATTATACAGTATCAGTCCAGAAAAAGTGTTCAGCTAGGAAATGCTCGAAGGCTCTTGACCACCCATCACATTGATGTGATAGACTGAAGGCTCTAAAACTGCACTCACTAGAACAGAAATTACAGAATCATGGACATGAAGATACAGGAAGGCATGATGCTATCAGCATACAATGTAATTTCCTTGTTGAAATGATGGACTGGGTCGAACATGTTAAAAATTCAATCCACTGCAGACCTGAGATGTAGGTTGGAATCATTAGGGAAAATAGCATAAATGTCAAGGGCCCAAGTCTATTAAACCTACTGCCAAGAAGTATAAGAATTCTATAAGGAGATCCATTGTCTTTATTGGAAAACAACTATCTTCATTCAGGGTTTCAGGTTGCACAGTATATTGATGGTATAGTATCTATGGTCTTTTTAATAGGAAATTGTGGGATTTCTTCTTGTAATACTTCTTGTATTAATATGTTTGGGTTTGCAGTAGATGCTGTTTCTGAGGGTCATGTTTTATGGAATTGATGTTTGAAGCCTCCATGACCTCAGGAGAGTTTCTTTGTTTAGTTATGTGGATTAAAAAAAATGGCTTGCTCCCTCCGAACTTTGTATTGTACCTTTTCTGTGCATAATTTATTGATGAAAACACATTCCTAATTGTTTTACTAGCATTATGGGAAACAGTGTTACATGTGAAGTGCATGCTAATGAGTTTGAAGTAGCATGAGTCAGTCTAATGTGGCATTAGGCTGGACAATGAAAGAATTGTTTAAACTAACCCCAGAGAAAGAGGTAGTATCAGTCAGTTATTGTTAATTTTAATGTAGTGCTGAGACGTATGCCTGCTTCTGCCCTGTTCTCACGGGTTTCTTTATCTCACCTTCGCCAGTGTTTATCTCCAGAGACATCATTGGAGGAGCGGTCATCTGCCATCAAGCGTCCGGCAGCTGAGGGGGAAGGGGGGGAGGAGGAGCCTAAGAAAAAACTAAGTTTTGGGATCAACAAACCCCAAGAGAAAAGCTCGTTAGCAGTGTCTATCTCAGCCAAGAAACCCCCTACTGGCATCTCCATCAAGCTTGGCCAAACACAGGTATGTAGGTACTGTAATTAGTTTTACTTATGCTGTACATTTTATCATAATAAATTTGTTAACCACATAGTGTTGAGTTATATGTCTAGATAATTAACATAACTTTTGGGTTGAAAGTAGCACTTGAAAGCTAGAGATTTAGATAGTCCATAGCATTCTTACAGTATTTCTTTAAAATGAATCTATTGTCATGGTCTTTGACCTCCCCAAAGCTTTTGATAAGCTGTGAACATATGTCTTTGCATTCTCAACTTCCTTCTTTAAGTTTTTCTCTTCATTTTTCTCTAATGAGTAGTTTCATGTTGTCTCTGGTGGAGTGGTCTCTGCATATAATTGTGTCAGTGGTCTCTGCATATAATTGTCAACATTGGTATCCCTAAGGGTCCTGTCCTGTTGCAAACCCTCTTCCTTCTCTTTTTAAGTAATATATCTTGTCCCTAATCCTTTTCACTCTTATGTTGTTAATTCCACTCCACATACTTCACCTCATTTTGCATCCCCTTCTCACCCTACTGTTTCTTCTTTCACACTGAACATACTTCATCATATAACTCAGACATGTGCAGCTTCTCGGAATGAGGATGCAGTAACTTGATGAGATTCAGTGGTTCAAAAGCAAAGTTTCTCTCTTTGCTTATTTCCCAAGAGCATGAGTTTTTTTTTTTTTTTTTTTTTTTTTTTTTTTTTTTTGTTTTTGGGTGGTG
>JAYMFT010000018.1:45643-59910 GCA_038088735.1 Panulirus argus | reverse complement strand
TATATATTAAATCGAATCTGAAATTTTCATTACTATTATTTCCCTTACATTGCCATCAATATAAAAGAACCCGGATACATTGTTCTAATCAAAGCCTTTTAAGCCAAACGCTAAAAAATGCCGGTCTAAAAGGAAGCCCCGAAAAAAACTGACACAGTTGTCATTAAACACTTTTAGCCAAAAACGCAATAAAAAAAAATCTAAAAAAAAAAAAACGGGAAAAAAAATAAAAATGATCGTAAAAGTTAAACATGAAAATATGAATGTAAATTACAATTCAAATGCGAAAACAATATTTCAGGACTAATACATTTACGTGGACATCCCCGCCGTTGTAATGTCCACAATTGGCAGCAAATAGGCCACCAATTTTATCCTGAATACATATTATTGGCATTAAAGAGCTCACGCTCAACAAATATTATATGCATTAACTTTGTTAATAATAATGCTTATGTGTTGTTAACATGTAAATTTAAGCTTTAAGCTTTTGTGTGTGTGTGTGTGTGTGTGTGTGTTTTTTAGTTATTTTTTGTGTTGAATTTATATTTCGGTTTAACTATTAAGTCATTTGTTACTACTGCTAATCTTTTTTTTATTGATGCAATTTCTTGATTTTTCATGGAAGCTAACGTAAAAATTACAACTAATATCATCTAAGTTTACCATTGTAGTTTAGTAGAGCCAATTCAACAAACATCTGTTAACTAACATACGTAGTGAGAGGATATGTGTCGTCAGAATGTGTTTTTTAACATCTGAAAAAAAAAAACGTGTTAAAAGATACTTCTTTATTCGTGTCATAGTTAATACTGACACTCTGGCATTTGGTTAGACCAAAGCCCCTTTAACCAACCAACGAACCAGCTAACCAAAACCAAAACGACTGAAGCTACGCGAGCCAAGCTAGCCTAAAAGAACAAAGCTAATTGCATCCAACATAGCTTCAAAACACTGATGAAAAATAATCAACTCGGCATAACCAACAAAGCCAACCATCCTCGACCATGCAGACCTGAACCAACCGAGTCTTATTCATAAGCCTTACCGCATTAAATCTATCCCAGAAACTTAACGAGGCTAACCACACCAAACTGCCTTAATCTAACCAAATGTGATCTAACCAAAACTGCAACCTTTTCGACAGGCTGCTAACCAAACCCATCCATTCTGTACCTCATCTAACCAAACCATCCTACGCAAAGCCTAGCTTATCCCGCCCTTCACCTTATTTCACCAAACTGATCAGGTATGGAGGCACACGCTAAGGCAGCGCGCTGAAGGACTTGAACCCTGGGTAATCATCAAGAGAGACAGGATAGGGGTAAAGCATTCCAAAGCTTAGCAGTGTAGGAAAAGAAACAGATGACTCAACGGCTTAACCGCCAGTTGCTAACGGTCCTACACTTATCCTGTGATACAGCACCTTGCTAGGTATTACGCGGTTTATCTAATGGCGGGGCGGGGGAGGGGGCACACAAGTAGACAGCTCTCGGATAACCAAATTATCACCTACTGAAGAGGGGTAAATGAAGCAACACTGCTGCGTAGAGTGAGAGAGAGACAAATTGCGAGGTCAGACTAGGAGAGATGATAATTCGGACTGCTTGTGGACTCGTCTCTGTCTGGTGAGAATGTAGAGACAGAACCTCCCCACAGATGTGAGACCGATAGTCTATACAAGGACGGGTCAGTTCTCTGTATAATCGAAACAAATTATTGGGATGGGAAGACATTACGACATCTGAACAGGATACTCCAGTTTCTTAAGGGCAGACTTTGCTATTTGGATAATGTGATGTTTCCAAGATAGGTTGAATTTCACACTGATGTCAAGACTGCTTATTGTGCCAAGACGTAGGAATGACAGATCCATCAAAAGAGATTGGGAATAGTCTCGCGACTTGGTTGAATAAAGAGAGACTGACAAGAACTCGGTTTGAGAGGCATTAAACTTAACCAGGATGCGTGTGTCCCAGACTGGAGGAGAATATATCCTGCCGAAGCTTGAGTTTACGGGGGAAGTTGTGACGAGACGAGGCGCACGTCGAGCGCAGGAGGTTGGAGCGAATTTGAAGGAGGAAGAAGAAGAAGAAGAAGAAGAAGAGGAACGTTGTGTTAAGCTGCCGGCGCAGGATAGCAACCTGCCTACCAGATGAAAAACAAAAGGAGGAAGAATGTAGGTGACAGGAGAGAGCCCTGGGAGACACACACACACACACAGAAGCACACACACATACACACCGCCGCTTTTGATCGGGAAAAAGAGAGAGAAGATGATCTACCAACAATTATCCCAAACTGTGCCTCGCTCCCTCCCCTAAAAAAAATAGGCACGAGTCCCTTTTCGCACAACCGCACCACAGCCTCTATAATCCCACCCCCTGGTCGTGAAAATTCCCCTCCTCCTCCTCCTCTCGACCCAACACACCCCTTCCAACGTCCCTGTCGAGGCGAACCTCACCACACACCAACTCTATTAGCCAGCGGGACACTAATTCCGCTAATACTCTCCGCCCCTCCCACACACACACACACACACACACACACACACGTCGCCGTTAATCGCCAAGACACGAGTCATATTGTTATTCAAGCAGGCAATTACAATTAAAAACCCGACTGATCACATATTCATAGCCTCCTCTGACGGGGCGGGAGTCAGGCGCACGCTCAACACAGAACCTGATGAATAGTTTACCATATTATCAACTGCTAGTTTTCCCTCGATTTCTTTGAAGTTCTTTTTTCCCTCCCAACCTCCCTCCCTCCCTCCCCCCAAGAGGGGTTGTTTATGGTGTGTGTGTGTGTGTGTGTGTGATGGGGGCAGAAGGGGGTGTAATAAGGGGTGCGAATCTCCGCTACAAAGGGGGGGAGGGGGGGTCTTGTAGGAGGTCTTCAGCAGATGGTGAGGGGTGAGGGGTGGGAGGGACGTGTGGCTGGATGGGTGTTGGTGGCATCAACAGGTGACGATGGGGACGTGGGCGTGGTTGCAGACAGACGATGATACACGAGACGAGAACGCTGCTGTTGTATTTCCTACAGCGAGGTTTATAGTTATGTATCTGAAGCATTAATACAACTGAACAGACAGGACTCATATCCCGTCTGTTGGTGAAATGAACAGGCAAGACTCATGCTCCGTCTATTGGTGAACTGAACTGAACAGACGGGACTCATGCCACGTCTATTGGTGAACTGAACTGAACAGACAGGACTCATGCCCCATCTGTTGGTGAACTAAACTGAGTAGACAGGACTTATGCCCCGTCTGATAGTGAAATGAACAGACAGTAATCATGCCCCGTCTGCTGGTGAACTGAACGGAACTGAACAGACAGGACCCGTATCTCGTCTGTGTGTGAAATAATCACCGGCCATTGGTATGGTCTGTTTGACTGTCACTATCCACCAACTGGTAACATCTTGAGGACCATCTGTGAATGCGGACCATCGTATCGCAAAGGCCAGTCGGTGAACAATGATCTCATCCCAGCGGGGTTAAAGGAATTTTTCGGGCGTGCCACTCGGGGTAACAGAAAAGAAAAAAAAAAAGCCTGCTGTTGCTTCTCGTGTCAAAGTGACCCTCTGCTGACGAACTGGTGAACCAAGGACGTCAACAAGCGATGATGATGATGATGATGGTTCCTGAAGCTCCTGCTTCAGGATTGTGACGCGACACAGCCTTCAGGGGACGTAGTCTCTCATGCGTCTTTTCGAGGAGAGAACTTCCAATTGTTTCCAAATGACAGGATGATACGAGTATTTCTTATGATTATCATTACTGTTATTTATCATCGTTATTGTTGTAATTATCATTATTGTCTTAATGAAAATCATTATCATCACTACCATTTGTTATGATTATTATCATTATCATTATTATTATTACTATTGTTGTTATTACTATTATCGTTATCATTATCATAATCATTATCATCATAAAACCCCAAGGATACTTTCTGTAGGTGGTTCTTGCAGCTTCATGGCTGCGCTACAATCAGAAGCAGGGAAAAGATGGGCTTCTTTGCGGTAAAAAGTTCTTCGACGAGATTGTACTCCAGTAATACAGCCTCGCCGAAGGCGACTTTTCACTCGCGGTGTAACCACAAGGGGGCGGGGTCCGGTAACGACGAAGCACTGAGTAATTGTCTCAGTTGTCGTACTAGAGACTATGATTCACGCCAAGATTACACCTGTGATTACTTTTTTTGTGATTGCTATTAGCGTCATAAGTGGAGAGAGCTTTACACTCGTGTTGCCCCGTCTCTTGACCTGGTATATATATGTACCGCGTCTTTACTCCTGTGTGTAGTGATATACAAACACACTTACCCCATCCTAAACCAGTAACTAAACTGCCGAAGAGCCCCGATGGGGGGTGGGGATGGGGGGAAGATGAACAGCTGGGATTAACTGTGGGCCGACTGCCACGCCTCGTAGGACTCGAACCCAATACGGGCCCGAGCTGATCATGGTCAGTAACGCTGACCACTGCACCACGAAAGCCTGTGCGTGTGCGTGCGTACGTGTGTGTGTGCATGTGTGTGTGTGTGTGTGTGTGTGTGTGTGTAGTCTCCACTTCTCCCTCAAGATCTAGGGAGCTGGGTGAGGGAGGACGGGGGAGCAGCTTGGGTGAGGGAGGGTGAGGAGAGGGCCGCCCCCGACGGACGAGAGCACGTGTTATGGGGTGAACCAAACATACCGAGGGGGAAGCCGGTGCTCGCTTCCCCTCTCCCTCACCCCCGGCACACGACCACCACATCAGAAGACCAGGTCCTTCCTCCTCCTCCTCCCTCCTCCTCATCCCTACTCTCTTTCGTGACGCCCCGCCCATGTTGTATCCCAAAGCCAAGGACTACTACACGCCATCCCCAGCCCACGGGGAGGAGGGCGGCGCGGGGCTTCCCTAAGCGTTGGCGGAGGAACTAGACCCGCTTCCCCTACACCGTCCTAGGTTCCTTCAGCGTCTGCCTTATCCACCACACCCCCAAACCACCTCATCCTCCTCCTCCTCCTCCTAGCAACCCAGGCCCCCCAAAGCACCCCAAGCTGAGTGCAGAAGCTGGGAATTTAACGATGGCCGCTAAGCGCGCAGGAAGAGTTGAACATCATTTGTATTTATGAAATTGTCGCCCTTCCCTTCTCTCCTCCCTTCTTAATGCACAAGTTAAACTCGGACGAGGCCTCTCGGGGGCCTCTTTCATCTTGTGCACCACTTTTTATCCGTCTCAGAAGAGAGTAAGTGAGACGACGCCCGTGATACACGGCTCCGCCCGCTTTATAAGCCCCGGGGCTCCGAGCCGGGCCAACGGCCGGCTTTGGCCGGTTTATGGACACGACAGGGACGCGGCACCACGGATAAGGAGGGCCCCAGGCCTATACAAGCAGCCGGAATCGGGTGTTATCGCCATAAACGATCAATGACACTAGCCGGAGCGCTTGACTATGCAAATCAAGTGACGGCATTAACACATGAAAACGCGGACTTCAAAGGCGGACTCAGGAACAGTGACGATAAGAGCAAATTGCCGCGTTTCAGCCATCCTCTCAGTCCATGAATAATGAAACGACACCGCCGGCAAGAAAGGACCCCAAGGTGAGAAAGTGGCAGGTCCTGCCAAGCCCGCCGACCCGGAGATCCTTGCTAGGGAGGTCATGCAAAAGGAGGGTCCTGGGAAGGAAGTTCATCTGGGGGAAGAACCTGAGAGAGAGGGAGAGAGAGAGAGAGAGAGAGAGAGAAGGAGAGAGTTCCTCTCAGGGTTTTCCCTGTGAAAGTGGGGGCGAGGAGGGAAAGCCATCGGAAAAGGTCCTGTGGGAGGTGTGTGTGTGTGTGTGTGTGTCCCGTCGACGGAAGGCGCCGCAGAAGGAGGTCTTGTGTTGTGGGGGGAACTATCCTTCAAGACAAGGTGTGTAAGTGTCTTCAGGAAGGTCCTCTGTGTTGGCGGTATTGTGGGGAAGGTCCTTCGAGAACTCCAGCGAAAGGACGTTCTATTTGGGAGGTCTTTTGTAAAGGCGGCCCAGCGGGGGAAATTCTACACGGAAAGTGTTATGAGGGAAGACTTGTGAGGGTAGTCTTGTGAGGGTAGTCGTGTAAGGAAGGCCCTGTGTGGTCGTGTGAGAAAGGTCTTGTGAGGGCACTCTTGTGAGGGAGATCTTATGAGGAAGGTTTTATGAGGGAAGCCCTGTGAGGGAGGTCTTGTGAGGGAAGAGAAAGGTCTTGTGAGGACACTCTTGTGAGGGAGGTCTTATGAGGAAGGTTTCATGAGGGAAGCCTTGTGAGGGAGGTCTTATGAGGAAGGTTTCATGAGGGAAGCCTTGTGAGGGAGGTCTTGTGAGGGAAGCCTTGTGAGGGAGGTCTTGTGAGGGAAGTCTTGAGAGCGTAGTCTTGAGAGGAAGTCCATAGGAAGGGAAATCCTATGGGAGAACTTTTGCTTTGGGGACCTCTCATGGATCCCCAGCTCCGGTGAGGGAGACCTCGCTGAATCCGATCCAACGAGAAAGATTCTTTAAGGGAGAGTCTCTTTAGACAATGGCCCTGTGTGGGGGGGAAAGTCCGGTGAGAGAGGAACCTCTGAGGGACGTTCAGTGAGAGAATGGGGACCCATGACGGAGGTTGAGTGAGACAGAAGACCTCCTGACCTCAGATGAACCTGAGCCCACGGTCACATCTGGCGAATGCGAAACGATCAGAGGAACATATTCCTCACTCAATATGACACAGTCACAGTCAACATATGGATCCGTGATATGAAATTCACACGGTAATAAGAGATATACTATGAGAATTAAGGGACTTTATTCCTTTATCTGGGATTATTCTCCCAACTCACTGAAGTACCTATACAGTGAGTGAACCAATACCTCACCTTATAGTCCAATTCTAGGACGCCATCTGTAGCCTGATTCCCCACACTGTCCAGATGGGTACCACAGGGCTGTATAGACCCACCGCTTCTGTTCATGAAAGCTCACCACAATCAGGACCAAAATCAACCACAAAATGGATACATTTACTTCATTTTATGTCAAATTCTTTGACGGAAATGTGTTGCCAGGTAGTAAAGAAACACCCTCGGCAGACAGATAAGAGAGTTATTGCTATCGTGATCAGCGGATGACGCGACGTGGACGTGTCAGGAGTCTGTAGACGGCAGCCGGTTGCCTGTGAGAATACAGGAGGCGAGGCAAGTGGGGGAGGGGGGGGGGGGAGAAAAGCACCTAGCACTTGCGGTAAAACTGTAGGATATACAGAAGGGGGATAGTGAGGAATTGCGATAAATGGAAATTGATAAAGTGACGCAGGACGAAAAGTGAATAAAACGATAGGAGGTAAATGGTTTGAAATGATACGTGATGAAATATATGAAATGCGACAAGGAAAAAAGAAGAGAATTCAGTTCTCCAAGAGGATTGAAATGATAGTAAATGAAGGAAATGAGTGAAAGTGCTTTAACTACACGACTGTGCGACTTCTGAGCACGGCGCTCTGACCTCTAAACACGACAATAGGGACGTTGAGCACGACGGCACGACCCTGAAGGGGTGTGTTGGCCTGGATTTTGAACCTAACGCCTCAAGTCGAAGGGGTCGTACCAATACGCCCCAAGGGTCGTACCGTCGTGTTCCAGGAGTCATACCATCGTGTTCAAGGGGGTCGTCTGGTCGTGCTCAAAAGACATCACCACGTGTGCTCAAGGGTCGTATCACTGTGCTCATGGTTATGTTTGAGTCCCTCCTTGAGACCCGGTCACTCACAGAGCTGGAAAAGTGTACGGCTTTACAAAATCGCCAACAGCTCACGGAGCTCTAACCCTGATTTATGAAGAAAACGACGTACTTTTTCCAGGGAAAACGTGCCTATGAATTGGTCATCCATGGATCACCCGACGATTGAATATGTTTGCGATGGACGGGTCTCATGAAGAGAAAATAGCTGTCATTACGGATAGCCATATATATAATTTTCTATTCATTTTTTCATCTCTGTGTCTCTTTATGGATGATGATTTAGTCAGACGGTTCCTCTCCATGCTCTCCTCACCTCATTGGGCGAGTAGATCTCTAATCAAACCTTTTGTAAAGCCTTCACACACACACACACACACACACACACACACACAATACACTCCAGTCCCTCAGCCTTGATGCTTCGTGTAAGCCACTTCTCTGACTCGCCTCTGGGTACTCAGGTCTTCAGGGGGACGAGGCATGAATACAGATTTGCACCATGAAGTCCTTTGTTGATGCTTGCATTATTATATCTCAACAGACTAGATAAAGGTAACGAAATAATTGTGGATTTCTGTCTTTAAAGATATCAGGGTTTAATTCTTCAAGGAATATTGATGTAATGATTTGCACTTGCTGAATAAGGTTAGATCATCTACTAACAATATCGTAGAGGAAGGGAAGACTCGTCTCCCAGTGAAGAGTGCTGGCCAAACTCCGAACAAATGCTCGTCATTACGTTTTTTTTGAGGACACTTTCGATGGGAAGTTACCGACACTTGGTCGAGTATAATCCTCTGGTTCCCCTTCAGGAAGGTGCTCTGCTACAGGGCCACTGCTGCGTCGGTTCTCCACACGCTGCGTGATGGACTGAATCAAGTATGGCAACTGTGGGTGAAGTAACTGCTTTGATTATGGATAGGCATCGCAAAGGTGTTTCAGGAAAGCATCAATGGAATCTTGAAGTACTTTTCCTCACCGGTCAGCTTCTGTGATTCGGGGACACACGAGCTAAGGACGCTGCAGGCGTGAGGCCAGAGGGGACAGATGTTGGACGGAGATCGTAAAGAAAAAAGGTTTAGGAACAAGGACCTCAAGTCTTATAAATGTTCTGCGCTCCGAGCGCACTTGTACTACAAGGGACACGGAAGCATGCTCATCGTAAGCACAATCTTTGAATACATTCTTAAAGCGGGGACGCGTTTTTCTACTGGTAAACAAGTAAGACATATGAACATTACAAATCAGATTGATAATAATGCTCAGGGGTGAATCATATACTTTTTTTATACTCATCCAATTTGACATGAGCGAGCGAACCATCTCTGGTCAAAATCCTGGTGTGGCATAGACAACAGCGTCAGGGGCAGGAAAATAAAAGGACATGCGTTCATAGGAACGTTCCCAACTCCCTTCACTGCTCCTCCAGCGTCATGTGACACCACGGGAGCGCCTGCACCGTATGGCATATGAAGTTTAATGAAGTTCGAAGGAACAGTCGTGAGGCAGTTCGTTCAGGACGTTCCGAAAAGCGATTCGGTTCCCTCTTCGAAGCAGAGTTGACTTTGGACGAACAGACTAATCTCACCACAGATTATGAACTGGCACTGAAGATGGGTCTTGATGGGATCCTGGGGATGAAGGTGTATTGATCATGAAGGAAAGTGATCCCCCTATATGGGAGGCAACCGTAAAAATGTCTGGAAGTCTCTGACTGAAAGGAGCTTCGAGACGGAGTGAACCGTCAGGCAGTTAGTCGAAGCATTATTTCAAGGATGATGAGACAGCTCGACCGTGTGTGTGTTCGTGTCTAGAGGCATGAGGAGGAGCTGTGACATCAACTGGGAGAACGAGGTTGACCCCAGGTACGACGTCAGTTATTGACATCAACCAGAAATCATGACATCATCAGGAAGTGCGACGTCAGAAAAAAATCATAAACGTCACCTGAGATCATGATGCCAAATAGAAAACTTTTGATGTCAGAGGAAGGAAAGGACTTCTTCTGAGGGTGGAAGACGTCAGCAGGAGGCATGACGTCAACGGCATACACAACCTCAACGGGAGGTTATGGCACTGTTAACGGAAACCTTTCACGCCACGATCGTGACAGTCATTAGAGGAGAGTCATTTACGTGTCATTATTCCTTCACAGCTCATCAACGAGACGAACGACATCAGGGTGATTAATTACGCTTAATATTCTCTTCTAATTACCACTAAAAGAACTGTATTTAGAGGGGAGGGGGGAGTGGAAGGGCGAGGAGGGGCGGGTTTGTTTGTGGAGGAGTATGGGCGTGGAGTCTCTGGGGTTTGAGATGGGCGTGTGGTGGTGGTGGGAGCATCGACACCCCAGCCGCCGCCGCCCACCGAGTGAGCTCCTCCGTCCAACCGACTGAGCTAGCGCGCACCGGGGGCTGGCTGGCTGGTTGGAGAAGCCGCCGCTCGCTTGTTGGGGGTCTTGGGTACTCGACTCCATCCAGCTCGGGGGGGCCGCCTGCGGACGGGGCTGGTCTCTCGCGCGCGCGGTGGGGAGAGAGAGAGAGAGAGGGTGTGGGGTACATTCCTCCCGACGGCCCACACGCATTTGGTCGGTAAACTCAAAGGCTGGAGACCGTAAGAGTCGAACAAGATCCGTGTTGAAAAACTGTAGAGAGAGCGAGAGAGAGAGAGAGAGAAGCCATTTTGCCGAAAATCAGGGTAAGTGTCAGAGAAACAAAGTGGCGATACTTCCAGCCTCTCTCACTGGCGGCGTTCGCAACACCAGGTCTTCTCCTAGTCGCTATTTCACTTCGCCTCACTCTACCTGCAGGTCTACCTTCCTACCTATAGTCTGTCTGTGGAGGCAATACAGACGCCGAAGCCTTCTTCATCCGGGAGGAGGACTCGGATTCCCATCCATCTTCAAGAGTGGTGGAGGCGGTGGTGGTCTCTTCTGCGTCTCCCTTCCTCTCCTCTCGGAGCGGCGGGAGGGGAACTGCAAAGTGGGACGATACATTGCTGGAGGGTCCGTAAGCCTGTGAAGATTCAGGGCGGGCCTGCCTGCCTGCCTGCCTCCCTACCCCCTCCCTTCTCCCTCAAAGTGAGAATATTCACAGGTCTGAGTTCCCCGGAGACCAGGACGGTGTTTTCGAAGCGAAGAGCAGACGGGTCTAGACAACTGGCGGGACCCGCACGGCAAAGATCTCACTTTTTCTTTTTCATCTCTCTCTTTTTTTTTTTTTACTATTAGGAAGGCAATTTAGGCGCTTTGATTTTCTAGCTGAAGGATCCTAGTTGGCGTTTTGGACGTAATTGCATGAATATTTAAGTGTGGTGGGGGGAGGGAGGGAGGGAGGGAGGGGAGGACGAGGACTCGGGCATTGCAAGCTGTACTTTGCTTCTGACGTTCTACAGCCGATGGTCTGAGTGGGTGGGTGGGGGAATGTGTAGGGGGGTAGGGTTGGGGTGGGTAGGGTAGGGAGTGGTGGGGGTGTACAGGGCGTGAAAAAAAGGCGCCAAATGTGCGTTCCTGCTGGTCGTTAGGTGCTGTGATGCCGCATGGAAACTTGGCTCGTGAGACACGGCAAAATTACATATATCTATAATACTCCCCACCTCCTCCCACCCGACATCCCCCACCCCCATGGGGGTTTGAGGGTGGTAGAAGGCGACTAAAAGCAGCGGGAAATCATCCTCGCCTCCTGTATTAATACTTCCAGAAGTAGAGACAGACGATTCTTTCCTGGAGGGGCCCAGTTGTCGCTTCTCTCCTTCATCTGTCCCTACTTCTGGAAGTCTTATACAGAAGGTGAGGACGATTTATATATATATATATAATATATATATATATATATATATATATATAACGACCTAACGACCCTTTTAGATGTACTTGGGTCAAGTATTTGGCACCCAGAGAAAATGACAACCCCCTACAACCGCAGTCAGTACGGCATTCCCGACGGGTTTGAAGCAGCGCTTCCCGTGAAGGCTCGATCGCTGCAGAGGAAAGGTTGTATAAATCAGAGACCTAGGGATAATATACCACAGAGTCACACGATGAGGCATAAGCAAAGGCCGCGACAAAATGTGGAGGAGAGGCCTCCAATACAAACTGTTACAGAGAGGCAGTGCCAGAAATTACAAAGAGATCACTGTGTAATTCTTTCGCATGCAGCGCGCGGCGGCAGTAATAACCATAAACTCATGGCAGCGTCACCGAAATCTCCGTTAATAAATGGGGTCCCGCAGGGTAACGTCCTGTCACTTGCGCTCTTTATATCTCTCACGGCAGAGGTTCCCCCTCGCCTTCCCGCACCTCTGGTAGGGCGCCATGACCTTGGACATCTCATATACAGACGTCGCCACGTAGATAATGATGTTCGTAAATCAGCTACACTAGCCTTGGACCGTCACACCAATCCGGACTTGAAATTTGTGAAGGACACGGGACTATAATACAGACGCGAACAATGTCACAACGTCACAGCTGTGTCACTACGGGGGTGGAGGAGCGTTACCTTGCGACAATAGGGTAACCGGATACTCTACACCGGGAGTAATTATAACTACCAGTCCACACATAAACATTACGAAGTGTTGATTATACCGGCCGTATAAACAAAAGAGCAGCATACATTAGAGCAAGCCTTATTGGATATGTATACATTCTTGCCCATTTTCGGAGACGCAAAAACTACATTTATTCCCTCTTTCCTTCTACTACCAATTACTGTATTACGCTATTCCCTGTTCTCCACTCACCTTGATTTCAGGTCAAGCATGCTGAAGCTACAGAAGTTCCAAATTCAGGCTCCGCGATTTTCATTGACGTAAAATACTCTTAGTTTTAAAAATATCCCCGACCAACTTCATCCCTTAAGGAAAAGCCTGTTGGTACATTACTGAAGGTGAGCAGCGCTTAAAGAAAAGGTGGAACTTAAAACTCAACGAAGACACGACTCAAGACCTCAGCGGCAACGCAAAATATTCAACACACTTAGTTCTTCACGGAGGGAGCCTCAGTGCCAATGAGAGAAGCTCCGGTCATCAACTATATTCACACAGTGAACAGCTCGGCCTAGCTGATTATCCTTCCCGAACCAACGTACATCATCACTATACAACAACTACCCCTCCCTCTCCCCCCTCCCTTAAATCTGCCGGGAGTCTATAAATAAGGCACCAAAAAAAAAAAATAATACGTAACCAGAAGAAGCCACTTACACACGTCCATGAAACCTACACGGGAGATCTGGACACTCCATAACTATCTTCGATATCTTGACTACATCTTCCCTATCCAACACGTACTGTTTTCCCCGCTCCTGGCCTCGCTAAATAAAGCTAAAGCTGCGGGGATGTCCCTGGATACGCTTTAGGGTTAAGACAGAATTAAAGGGTAGACTTTATGTCCCTAAATCTCCTTTCTACAGACATTGTAAACATTACCGTCCCACGGTCCAAGAATTTCTGAGGCCGTAAACCAGACCCATTTTGTAAACAGAAGAAAAAAAAAAGATAGTGCTCTACTTCATCCTGAGTCCAATGACACACCCGACCACTTATAACTTGCTACGTGCACTTATAACTTACAACACGCCAGATCTGGAGTAATATTCCAATTCCGGGCACAATCAGGCCTCGCCTCTCTCCTTACCCCATAATATCACATGATGGACGTAGATGGGACCCAGCCATATACGCCCATACAACACTCCCGTCTGACACGCAATAGTAAACTGCGACTCCTGACGATACAGAGGTTTACAAAGGTATGCTGTAGTATACACTGGTCTTAAGGTCGTGTGTATGGCAAGATACAGTAGTGAATCCTGATTGTATAAATGCAACGTGATCCACCAGTCTGTAAGTATACAGGATTATACAATGGTATTGTATAGTTAAGTATACTTTTTTGTTAGCCGAGACGGCACGGGGAGCTGTGTGCCCTTATCAAGCCCGTCTCATTTACGTGACATACGTAAGTAAATATCATTGAGACGAGAGTTCCTTTGGATGAATATATATTTATCTATCTATCTATCTATCTATCTATCTATCTATGGGTAAGCGTGGCTTCTCAAACAGTTGTTGATGATTGGATGTGGAGGTGGCGATTGCTGCGAATCGCGTCTGGGAAGCTCATCTCGGAGAGAAATATTTCGTTGTCTCCTTTACCCGCTAAACTACGACGGAACGACCCTTGAGCACGACGGCACGACCCTTTGAGCACGACGGTACGACCCTTTGAGCGCGTCGGTACGACCCTTTGAGCACGGCGGTACGACCCTTTGAGCACGACGGTACGACCCTTTAAACACGACGGTACGACCCTTTAAACACGACGATACGACCCTTTGAGCACGACGGTACGACCTTTGAGCACGACGATCTGGCCCTGACGTACGGACGTGCGGACGGATGAAAGTATGGCCGACAGAGCCCGCGAAACGAAAAATAAAGCAGAATTACAGAAATTCTGGTTGCGGCAGTCGGTCCACAGTCAACCCAGCTGTTCATCCACCCCTAGGGCTTGGTCGATAAAATGGGTA
>JAYMFT010000018.1:18063-43889 GCA_038088735.1 Panulirus argus | reverse complement strand
TTTGCACTCCTTCCTTGTAAGTATCGTCCAAATGCCTCTCTTTTCTCTTTCACTAACAACTTTACTTCTTCATCCCAATGAAGAATGTGTGGCCAACACTTATCATTTACATGATTTTTTATATATATGCATTTACATAAATACAGGGTGGAGGAGGGGGTGAAGGCTCTGAGAGCAGTGAAGAATGTGTGGAAAGAAATAACGTTATCATGGAGAGCAAAAATGGGTATGCTTGAAGGATTAGTAGTTCCAACAATATTATATGGTCTCGAGACACGAGCTATAGATAGAGTTGTGTGGTAGAGGGTGGATGTGTTGGAAATGAAATGTTTGAGGACAATATGTGGTGTGAGGTGGTTTGATTGAGTAAGTAATGAAAAGGTAAGAGAGACGTGTGGTAATAAGAGTATGGCTGAAAGAGCAGAAGAGTGTGTGTTGAAATGGTGTGGACATATGGAGAGAATGTGTGAGGGAAGGCTGACAAAAAGGATATATGTGTAAGAGGTGGAGGGAACAAGAGGCAGGAGAATGTAGAAAGGGAAAGCAATCGACATTTATTGAGTCAACCATTGCATTCATTTTAAGTTTTACTAAAAATTTTCCAGAAATCTAAATCAACACAAAGAATGGCGGATGACCAGCAGTTTTGCTTGCGTTGGAATGAATTCCAAAGTAACATGGTGTCATCCTTCAAACACTTGAGGGAAGAAAAGAGCTTTACTGATGTGACTTTGGCTTGTGATGGGCAGACATGTAA
The DNA here is from genome assembly GCA_038088735.1 of Panulirus argus. Classification (NCBI taxonomy): domain Eukaryota; kingdom Metazoa; phylum Arthropoda; class Malacostraca; order Decapoda; family Palinuridae; genus Panulirus; species Panulirus argus. The sequence continues at coordinate 43,132 of JAYMFT010000018.1, read as the reverse complement.
GGCACACAAGATGGTGCTATCAGCATGTTCGCCGTACTTCAAAGCCTTGTTAGAGGTATGTTTGTTTTTCTTTGGAGATTCGAGTCCTAGGGGAGTAATAGCTTCTCTTTTTATATTGATGTTTTATGTATTACTGAAAAGATGTATCACTTTATATTATCATACACACTTTTTCAAGCACTGCAGCAGGATAACTCTTTAAACACAACTATTTTGTATAATTCTACTTGTTTCCTTTTTGTGGAACACTCAGACAGTCACATTGTCTTTTCACCTTACAGTATTGTTTACCGTTCTGTTTATCTTTCCAGGAAAATCCATCAAAACACCCCATCATCATCCTTAAGGATGTCCCATTCAGCCATTTGCAAGCCATCTTGGAGTACATGTATGCTGGTGAAGTTAATGTGGCTCAGGCTGACCTTCCAAATTTTCTTAAGACAGCAGAGAGACTCAAAGTAAAGGGCCTTGCTGAAGTCAACCAAAACGAACGGCAAGATCGCTGAAACACCGCCCAGGTGCGTGGAAAAACGGAATGTGTCAAGTGGTGCTTGTAATGTTTTTATAATTGCTCAGAATATTCCTTTTCTACTATAATAACTTCTTTGACAGATTGCACTAACTTAATAAGTCTGTTAGTATGATCTGCCAATTTTCACTATATTGGTGAAGCTCTTGCTTAATCTCCTTCAGGTGCCCTGGTTGTGGTGCTTATGCTTAGTTTTCCTTCGTAAAAGCCCAAGTCTAATACATACGTTGCTTCATTATATCTTTTCATTTTATATATTTGTTTAGTGCTTTTTCTTTTTGCATCACCCACATGTGGACTACTGGCATTTTGTCCATAAATATATAATCTCTCCTTGTCATACATAACACTTGACAGCACTTAACTCAGACAGCTTATTCTTCGTAACTCAAGATCTTATTGCAGTGAGCACTATGCCCTGTCTTTTGGCAAAATGTTAGGAGCAGTAAGGAGCAGTAGATAGTAGTAGGTAGGAACATTTAGGCAGGAGCATTAGATTTAAACATATGGTAGAAATGGGAGGTCGGAACATTAGGCAGGAGCATTAAGTAGAAGTATTCAGTAGGAACATAACGTAGGAGACTTTGCAGACACTATGCTAGAGTTGCACTTTGCCATTGGCATGCTAAGGGTGAGGCACTAAAGGCTAAGAAGCTGCACTGGAGTTCACCAGTTATGGAGACTCTATTGCCATGGCCACCCCCTTGAGGGAGTTCCAGTTGGGAACAGGCATCATTGATATAGACAGAAAGATTAGTGCTTGTATGTCTTTGATGGACTGTACATCAATTTCATAACTACTGTTTTTTCAGTTTTCATTAATATCTTAAATTACCCCAGTCTGTATTACAAATTTTCATGTAAGATGAGTATTATTTTATGTTCCAAAAATGCGGAAAACACTGTGAAGCTTCCAGAGCCTTTGCCTCCTCTCTATATCACCAAGTTTCAAGATTCTTTTTAATCAGTCTGTCACATCCCTGATGACCACATATGCTTGTTTTTTATATATTTATAATATCAAATTGTTAGAAGGAAGTGAGAGTTGGAATGCTTACGAAACATGTAATTGGAAGTATTATATTTCAGGTCAAGGGAGGCTTGGGAAACGGGTCGTCAGAGAAGCCAAAGCCATTACTGCTGTCTCCTAAGCCCTCATATGTTCATCACTTCCCTCCAAGCTCCTCTGTCCTTCTTGCAGTTACTGGGACGCCTGCTTATCCAGCCTCTCTGGCCACTCTTGTGACTTGATTACCCATGTAGAGCCTTAGCAGTTCAATATGGCTCATTTTCATAGTGACTTGGTCGACGATTTTGAACCTCAAATAGTCATTTGAATAGAACTTGTGATTGCATTACTGTGAATAGGGATTCATTCCTATTGAGTCCCCCATTCCCTCATATTGGGTTCACAAATACAGGTGTTGTTGCAGCTCAATTGCTGCTTGAGATCAGCTTGGCAAGTAAGACATACCAGGCAAAGTCAGCATCTTTAGACAGTGCAGTGAGTCACAGGTAGTAGGTTACAACTTTCAGGGGGTGGGTGATATATATATATATATATATACACACATATATATGTATACAGTATATATTTTTTTTATATTGTGAAGCTGAAGATTATTGGTTACAAATGACCATTCCAGATAAGGTCAGTCGTATTTGGTACATATTTTGTAGGTGCTTGAAGTCGCATTGTAAATATTGATACATAACTCAATTGACTATGATCTACTAATCTGTAGCTTCAGTGAACTTTTATCATCTCCCCTATAAACCCACCTGGTTGTCCTTACTTTTCAAAAGTGATCTCAAATGGCATTATAGAAATGGGCACTACACTGTGAATGTTGACCTGTGTTGGTGGCTCAGTAATCATATATATAGCTGGTATTCTTCCTTTTCTGTTTTACATATAATTTATCACATTTTTTTTTTTTTAAAGAACTGTGTCCCCAGTGATTCCTTGATAAGTTCCTTCTTAAGGAGGCTGTTTCATTGTATCCACCAGTTTTTGCTTCTTATAGGTTAAATTAAAGGTCTCTCTTTGGCCTTCAGCATGTTCTTAAACATTCCTTTTTCATATTATTACATATTGGATACTTATTTTGCCTAAATTGTGATCAGTTTAGAAAATTCTACTTTCATTCTCTCTTCACTTAGCTACTTTCCCAAAGACCAGTATTTACAATAGGGCAGTTTCAAAAAATATGAAAAATACACACATACTGTGGTTATGTGGTTGATATTTAAGTATGAATTTTGTCAGGTTTCAAAGTAATGTACGTAATATTAGCTTCACCCCAGTCACCAAAAACAGCAGGGAAGCTTCTGCTCAAGACATATCCTTTATCACTCTATATAATTTAAAAACACTTATGCTCCTTTTATTTAGTTTCATAGTTATTACTAATAAAATAATAATTCAGGTTTAGAATTTATTTTCTGCTCAAGGATTTAAATAGCCTTTAGGGGAGACTTATTTGATTCTGTTTGTATTTGAGTGGCATTTTGTAAATCCTGCATGGGAACCATATTTTAATCTATAGAGCTTCAATGAAAACTGAGCTGATATGCTCAGATGAGATGGCATCCTATTCAAAAATATTTGGTAAGGCTTCAAAAATTGCAGGGGCGTCATTGACCGATTGTTTTCTCTTAGCTGTCATGGGGATTAAGGTGGTCATGTAGCCCTCAGAACCCACATCTCTGCTTTTGTTATGCCTTTGAATTTCAAATTTTAGGCACAGTGCATCATGGAAGGTATACCTGATTACATGCCAAAGTTTAGGAGAAATATTTTGGCTAAGTATGAGCAAGTGTTGTCAACATCCTGAGTGTCTACTCTTTTTGTTTGATAGGCAGTAATTTACTATTCTGTGCTCTGAGCTCAAAGATTTGAGTGTGTAATTATTCAAACTCTAAACATTTTTATGGAATGACATATTTATGGATGGTCAGTTTTGACAATTAAAACTGTGGTTATCATTAAGCAAGTTATTTAGTTCAGCATAGTGTTTTCTTTTGGGTAAATTGTGTGGGGCAACAGATGAGAATATGATAATGAAGATACCAGATTTGGGGAGTTATTTTTGCTTGGGACTGAACAGTGATGAGAAACCCCTCTTCCCCCATTTGCTGTGAATTTTGGGGCAGTTTTAATTCAAAGGGTGAGCATCAGCATTATTTAAAAACAAGCGATCAGCTTTTTTATTTATCTCCAAATGTAATTAACATCATAAATGCCCTACATTCTGAAGGCCATTTTGGTCATTTTGAATCTGTATAAATGGAGATCTGCTGTTCTAATCTTGTCAAAATTTAAATGCTGGTACTTACCACACTTTGGCCATCCAGCCATACAAATTAAGGCCACCAGAAGACACTGAAAACTCTGCTTACAATTATTAGTACTGTTTTTCCAACCTTTTATCTGGAAGACTGCACCATCTTCAGCTAAATATGAACTTCAGAAAGTTCCCAATAAAGAAAGTCAGTGCAAGAGTCAAAACTCTGCAACATGTAAGGCGATACACAATTTATAAATTTTGTTTGGTGCTAGGTGAAATCTGAATTAATGTAAAAGAGTTGCCAGTGTCTTATGCTGGCTCCTCACACCCAGGTACCCACACCACAAGTTAGTATACGCAGGGGTGTAGCTTTGTATCTAGATTAGCATGGAGCAGTTTTGTACAAGAACTCAAAATAAGTTTTTAATAAAACTGATTATGGATTTTGATTAACCAAAACTAATATACAGTATGCCATTTTATGAAAAGAAGCCAGGCATTTTAAGTCATTTTGTGTTTTGGTAAATGGTTTAAAGTTTACTTCTCTCATGTGGACTGATAATGTGACAGAAAACAGGGTCACATCAGAAAATAAGCCTGTGCTTTATATATAAATCAAATCTTGGCAGGGTATGGGAACACATTGCAGTTAACAAAAAAACTGCAACAAACATAAATACCGTCTTTGAACCCACACTTGTCAAATCTGTTGCTGTGGGTGATGGTGAATACAGCTCAAGAGCCAAGAGTTGTGAAAGTACTTGTTATTTATCACAGAGAAGTATTTCCGTAACTTAGTTTATAATATGGATATTTTAAGATTCACTGAAAAGCCTTATGGTAGTAAAATTAGCACCAAATTTCTTGTGCCTTCTGCAGACTTTCACTAATCTCAAGCTCGTAAAGCTATTAATTTACAAAAGTATTTGACTTGTAGCTTCTGTAACCATACAAAATGAAGTTCTTTGAAATATGTTGGTAGAATTAATAACTATATTTTATTCCTAGAGATTTTGATAATGAAAATGATGAATGAGATGGGTATTATTAGTGTGATTTGTAAACATATGAAATTACTGTAACTTTGGAACAGTTACAAAATGTCTTGTCCAAAAGATCTGAATAAATTTACTATGCTCTGTTATAAAAGTGTTACTCAGAATGATGTGTGACTCATAGAGTTCTTTACCAGGTAAATAAGTGTTAGAATTTTAAATGTCACCGTATACCCAGTTGAGATATACTTTTGCTACTAGGAAAGCTGTAGAATGTCATAGGAAGATATTTATTTACTTTCTTTTTAAGAGTCTTATGAGCAAAGTAAGTTTTTAGATCATTAGCTCAAAGGCATTATATATTTTCATATTTTTATAAGCCTAACTGATTTTATTAGAAACATCAGGAAATCACTTGCCATCTTTTCCATTTGTCGCTGTGATTACTTTCGTATGTAAGGGTAGGGCTTAGTGATTCATGCTTATGCTAAGGTAGCAGAGAAACAGTTTATTTGTACATTCATAGCAAGGGATTGTTTTTGTGTGGAACAGCTGAAGTATTCTGTTGAGATGTGCGAATCATCAGTTTATATTTTACTCTGTGAGATGTGCGAACCATCATTTTATATTTTACTCCTATCAGGATGAGCTATTTGTTAAGCAGGCTTTATCACAGCTTACCTTCATAATGGGATTTGTTTTCCCAAAACCTGTCTTCCTTGTTCTTGTGAATTTTTCTTTCCATTGATTGTTCCCACTTGCCAGATTTACTTTATACCACACCGTATATGTTTGGCTTGGCACATATTCTTGAGCCCACACTATACCATTTAACCCATTCCATGTGGCCACCAGATATCACCACCCACCATCTTCAGTGTAGCTAGGGGAAATGAGAAAAATGAAGGGATGAATGTTTGTAGAGTAAGAAAATATGAAGTATACTGTAATAACCGTGAAGCCATGAAAAACAATTAAAAGCAAAATAGAATACAACCTGCACACTGTGGAAACACTCATAAACTCAATTTGGATGACAGCAGGGGATTGGTGGTACTGTACAGTTGCTTACATTCAGCACTCTGACACAAACGAATGTGTATAAATAATAATGAAGTTACTCAGGAAATGAGAAGATATCCTCATACTTCTTCAAAGTCACTTTCTTCATTTTGTGCTGTAAGTGATTTTATATTACCCTTCCCGTCAGTTTATATACAGTCTGTTAATATATTGCAACTCAAAGTTTTTATGTTTTGAGCTATAAATGAAATGTAAAACTTGAGTGACTGGACATGAGATGTGATCACCGCGGCTAGCAGACTTTCGATAAATGTACATATCATGGCTCTAGGTAACTTGTACTATAGTATGCATTTAATATGCTGGACTTAAAGCAAAGAAAGCAGTGTCCTACATGGAACAGGAAAAGCCATGCCTCACACAGAATGGATTGAAGATTTTTTTCCCCTAATGTTTTTCCTTGTGCTTTCCACACTTTTTCTTACTTAAATTGATTGGTAATTTTTGCACAGATATGACAGGGAAATAAGGATGTAGCAATCATGAGCAAATATGAACTGAACTGTTAGGTTTTCAGCCTTTAATGTTTGTTAGCAACTCAGGAGTCTGAGGAAAATTCAACTATGAATGAAGAAAAAGCAGTTTGAATAGATAGATAGAAAGATTTAGATTTTTAATAACAGATTTTGTGTCAAAGAAAACATGAGACATCATCTCATTTTAGAGCATTGCTGATTTGTTTTGTTATAATGAAATTAAAGAATATATAGATTAATTATAGGAGGCAGCCAACGACCAGGGAAGTATATTACCAATACTACTCAACCTGGGTATCAGGAGGGTTAGTGACATCTGCTTAGTGAGCCAGCACTTTAATGGTTGTCAAGTTGCACTCCTCTGACTCAGGTAGCTGCCTTTTCTTTTTGCCTTACTAACATATGAACTACTGGCATTTTGTCCACAAACATACAATCTCTCCTTGTCATATGTAACTCTTGACAACACTTAACTCTGCAGCTCATTCTTTGTAACTTTAGATTTTCCTGCAGTGAGCACTGTGTGCTAGCCCTGCCTTTTGGCAAAATGGTAGGAGCAGTAGGTAGAAATAGCAGGTAGGAACATTTAGGCAAGAGCATTAGGTAGAAACATTTGGCAGAGGTAGAAGGTAGGAACATTAGATAGAAGTAGGCTTTAGGTACATTAAGTAGGAGCCTCTATAAATATTGCACTGGCCTTACCCTTTGCAAGTGGCCTGTTAAGGGTAAGGCAGTAAAGGCTAAGAAGCGGCACGGGTTCTTTTGTTGTGTAAATTGTTGCCGTGGCCACCCTAGTGAGGGAATTCTAGTTGGAACGGCCATTAGAGATATAAATAGATAGATTTTGTACAGAATTGTTTCTTCAATATTTTGGTTTTAAAACGTATATTAAATAGAACATGAGGAAACCTGAATAGCGTTCCCATTGTATGGTCGCTTTAAATGTTGACCAGCCGCATAAAAACATGAGAGGAGGGACGGTCATGAGAAGTGCACCTTACCACTCCATCACCAGACAAAAGCTCTTGTTTCTTAGAAAGAAATATATTATAATACCAAAGGCCTTTCTTACCATAGTGATCTTGGATAGTTTGTATGTCTCTTGATTTTATATCATCATACTTTGTAACATCAGACCATAGCCTCCTACGGATACATATTTGTCTGCATTTGTTGATTTCTTTCCTAATGTTTACCTACCTTTATCGTTACTAACTTAATTCATATTTTTTACACAATTCATCTCTTTTTATGTAAATGAGTTATTCACAGTATGCTTAAGAATGAAACACTGGAAGTTGAAAAAATGCTATATCTTCCTTACTCATATTCTTGTGTAACAAGAGCCTTTTTTGCTTGCACTCAGTCCACTCTGGGAGAAGTGCGCCACCGTGGATGGTGACCAGTGCAAGGCCCATGTGCCCGACCTTATGGAGGGCAATGTGTATGAGTTCCGCGTCATCGCCGTCAACAAGGCGGGCCCTGGGGAGCCCTCTGAACCCACCAAGCCTCATGTAGCTCGACCCAAGAATCGTAAGTATATGTATCTTCTCCTGTTATACTGTTTCGCATTTGCGATCTTATTCAGTAATAGTCAGAACCTTGTATTTTGTTTAAAGTTTTCATCAGTACATCTTATTGCTGAAGAGTGATAGAGAATCAGTTTTCATGAAGATTTTATATCATTAAACAGATCACATGAATTATTTTGAGATTTTAAGTCATTGTAAAGGTCACATGGTTGTTGATTTCAGTCCAATGTAGTAGGACATCAGACTTATGGAACTTACCTCATGTTTAGCCTTTGTGATAATGTTATGTTCCTTGGGTACTCATTTGTGTTAATGAGTGAATTAGTCATTTATGGTTTACTCACATTTTAGATCAGTGTTGAACTGGATCCTGTTACCTTTGATTTAGTTTATTATGAAATACATAGTATAAACACTGTTTGTATCTTTACCCCTAAGTTTTAGGAACATGAAAGAGATTACTGAATAGTAAAATAGCAACACTCAATTTGCAGTTCCTCCTCGCATTGACCGTAATGCCATGATGGATGTGAAGATCAAGGCCGGGGAGAACCTGAACCTACCAGTGCCAGTGGTCGGCGAACCTCCAGCCACCAAGCAATGGAGAGTTAGGGACAACGATCTCTATCCAACTGACCGTGTCTCTATCATCAACGAAGATTACATGACCACCATCAAGATCTCAGACTGCAAGCGCTCAGACAGTGGAGCCTTCACACTGAATGCCCGTAACAAGAATGGCGAGGATACCTGCACAGTCAACATCACTGTCCTAGATGTGCCTGGAGCTCCTGAGGGACCACTCAAGTACTCTAACGTTAATCGCAGTGGCTGCACTGTCAGCTGGAAGCCACCCAAGGATGATGGTGGTTCAGAGATTAGCCACTATGCTGTTGAGAAGATGGACATGGATACCTATAGATGGGTGCCGTGTGGAGAGATCAAGGGAACTAGCTTCCAGGTTGATAATCTTATTGAAGGTCACGACTATAAGTTCCGTGTATCAGCTGTCAATCGCCAGGGCCAGGGTCCGGCATGCACTGGTGTGGATACCATCACTGCAAAGGATCCTTTCAGCAAGGCCACCAAACCAGGTACACCAGAGGTCATGGACTGGGATAAGGATCGCGTTGACCTTCAGTGGACCGAACCTCGAAACGATGGTGGTGCACCAATCACAGACTGGATTATTGAGAAGAAGAAGCGGTTTGGACCTTGGGAGAAGGCTCTTGAAGTACCAGCCAAGCATGGACCAAAAGCCTCTATACCTGACCTAACCGAGGGCGAGGAATATCAGTTCCGTGTCATTGCCGTCAACAAAGCTGGAAATTCTGATCCTTCTGATGCTTCCCAACCAGTTGTGTGTAAAGCTCGATTTGAAAAGCCTGGCATTGACACTAAGAACCTGGAGGATCTTGTCATCAAGGTCAACACACGCCTGAACTACACTGTGCCCATCCGTGGTGCTCCAAGGCCTAAGGTGTCTTGGGCTGTCAATGGCACACCCCTTCTGGAGTCAGATCGTGTTGACTTGCAGACATATGGCAAGCAAACCATCCTGGACATTCCCTTCGCTCAGCGCAGTGACAGTGGTTGTTACACCCTGACACTTGAAAATGACTTAGGCAAAGTGTCGGCTTCAGGTAATGTGACTGTACTTGACAGGCCTAGTCCTCCAGGAGGACCTCTGATTGTCTCTGATGTTACGCGAGAAAGTTGCAAAGTGTCCTTCAAGGTTCCTGCTGATGATGGTGGCTCTCCCATCCTTCACTACCTTGTTGAGAAGATGGATGTGTCTCGTGGCACTTGGAATGAAGCAGCTGAGGTGGCAGGATTGATGGCGGACATCCAAGGACTTGTTCACATGAAGGAATACCATTTCCGTGTGAAGGCTGTCAATGCAATTGGCGAGTCTGACCCTCTTTCTACTGATAAGAGCATTATTGCAAAGAATGCTCAAGGTGCGTATCTAATTTACTATGCATTTATAATGCAGTTAAGAAAATGAAATACCTTTTCATTCTATAATATATGAAAACTAAATTTGAATTTTATAGTCTCCTGTGATGCTCATTCACTCACTCTCTTTATTTTTTTCTGTCTTCAGATGAGCCAAGTCCTCCTGGGCGCCCTAAAGTGGTTGACTGGGACAGTGATCATGTAGACCTGGAATGGACGCCACCACCACGTGATGGCGGTGCTCCAATCACTGGTTACATCATCCAGAAGAAAGAACGAGGTTCTCCCTACTGGCAGACAGCAGCCCGCCTAGGTGGTCCTGATACTAAAGGCACGGTACCCAACCTGACAGAAGGGCAGGAATACGAGTTCCGTGTCATCGCTGTCAACAAGGTCGGCAACTCTGAGCCCTCAGAACCCTCAGATGCTGTCATCTGCAAACCCAGGCACCGTTAGTTTCAACCATCTACTGTTTTGAAAAATATTCAAGTTCTATGAGAAATTGATACTGCTTTTTGACTCACTTTTTTATTAGCTATCTATCTATATTTCTGATGCCCATTCCTTCTGGGAACTTCCATCAAGGGGATGGCCACAGCAATAGTCTCCACTCACCCCTGTCGTTACATGCATCCTTTGCATAGAATATTCCACACTTTCTTCCCCTTTTCTTTTCCACTCTATTTTCCCATGTTACAGGTAGTCTTCTTCTCACACCATCCCCTTTAATCATATTATCATACACTTCTTGTAAACTCCCCATCTTGCATTCTTTCCACATACCCAAACCACCTCAAAGTATTACTTTCCACCCAATCTATCACTCCACAGTTCATTTCCTGCCATAACAAATCTCTCATACATTCCATCATTACTTTCTTCATTCCATCTATTCATACCAAATGCTCCTCTCAAATAGCTCATTTCCGCAGCCTGGATTCTTTACCTTTGTGACTCGTCTCATGTCCGTGTTACAGCTGCATAGATGAGGGTTGGGAGGACTATGCTATCCCTTAATCCTTTCTCCACTTCCATTCTTACACTTCTACCCTTCATTATTCTATTAAGGGACCCAATGACTCTTCTACCTTGTACTTCTCTTTCTCTTATCTCTCTTTCCATATCTTCAAACATACCTGAGATAGCTCCCAAATACTTAATTCTGTCACTTCTTCCATCCTTTTCCCCCATATCTATAACATAGTTTAGTACACTTTCTTCTCTCACTCTATAGACTCTAAAGGCTTTGCAAAATCTATAATTTCAATCGTTTCCATTTAACCACCATTACTTAACTTTTACTCACATTCACTTTCAATCACCTACACTTATACACATCATAAAACATACTTACAACTCTCTGCAACTCCTGATTACTGTCAGCAAACAACACAATTTCATCCACAAACAGGCTTGTCACTTGTCATCATACTTCACCCCTTTTCCCTAGTTTTGCTTTCATCTCCATTATCACTCCACCTATGTATGTTAAAAAGCCACAGTAACATCACACAGCCCTGCCTAACATTCACACATATACCAAAACTCTCAACTCTCCATCTACTCTTACACATGTTTTTGCTCCTCCGCAGAAGGCTTTCCTACCATCCAACAGTTGTCTCCCTACCCCCATATATCCTTAACACATCCAATAAGGCATTCCACTGAACTCTATCATATGCTTTCTCCAAATCCATAAAAGCTGCATGCAGCATATTGTCTTTCACTAAATACTTTTCCAGTCATTCTGACCACCAAAAATCTGATCCACATATCCCCTACCTTTCCCAAATCCCCTTGCTCCTCACTTATTCTGTAGTCAGTCACTTTTTATAACTCTATCAATTAACATTCTTGAATATACTTTTCATGGTATACTCAACAGGCTTATGTTCCTATAATTGCCACACACATCCTAAGCACCTTTGCATTTGCATAAAAGAATAGTAAAAGCTTTCACCCAATCCTCATATGCAACCATCTGCTTCCATGCTAAATACGTATCAAATGCATCCACTCTATCACACTTTCTCCTTACTTCAACATTTCATCTGTAGTCCCATCTACTCCAGGTGCCTTTCTTACCTTCGACCTCATTATCACCCTTACCTCCTTTCTTGCTTTAGGCCCAAGCACTTCTGTCCTTTTCCTTCCATCCTCCAAACTTATACTCTTAATATCAGTGAGGTTTTCTTGCATGAAGAAGATAGAATTTATGGCTAGAAAAGTGAATAATTAGAAATTTTTCCTTACAGTCAAACCAAAGATCCTTGGACCCCTGCATGATGTACGCATCAAGGCTGGCCAGGTTCTGCATGTTGATGTGGACTACATTGGTGAGCCACCGCCCAATGTGTTCTGGTTTAATGACGACAAGGAGTTGCAGATTGATGTACGAACGACCATTACTGCCATTAACAATCACACTGTCTTGCACACCGTAAACACTATGCGCAGCGACTCAGGCGAGTATCGCATCCGGGTCAAGAATGACAGTGGTCAAGATGAAGGCAGCTTCCAGGTGATTGTTCTGGACACACCTGGAGCTCCAGAAGGTCCTCTCGTGTATGAGGAAGTACAAGCTAACAGTGTCGTCATGTCTTGGAAACCACCCACTGATGATGGTGGCAGCCCCATTACGTAAGCTCCATTTGCACAGTAGTTCCTTCTTTTAAAGACATATGATCTGTCAATTAAAATCGATGAAAATCTTGTCTGATAAATGCTATGGAATTACACACAGGTCTTAAGATATATGTATTTCCTCTCTTTTGGCCTCAGCGGTTACGTTATTGAGAAGCGTGATGTTACCCATGGTGGAGGCTGGGTGCCCGCTGTGAACTGGGTTGATCCTAAACAAACCCATGCTACAGTGCCACGCCTGCTGGAAGGTACCACTTACGAGTTCCGAGTGAAGGCTGAGAACCTGCAGGGCACTGGTGAACCTCTTGAGTCTGAGAAACCCGTTACAGCAAAGGCATCAGCGGGTGAGACACCACAACTGTTTACTCAATGGATTTTTTTTTTTCTTTTGATTGCTAAATATGTTTAATGAAGTGATGTAAAATTTTAGGGGTCAGGTCAAGGGTCAGGCCAGCAAAATTCATAGTCCAATCTCCCAGCATCTACAAAGATCTTGATACTCGGTTAAAAGCAAAATTAATGATGCCACTAAAGATACAGTGAATCGAATGATATATACTTGGATCAACCACCTGAAATTTCCAATGTTAACTTGTACATGCAGTTTTCTTGTATATGGTGAGCCAATCCCTCCTTGCCTGCAGATGTTCCCGGGGCTCCTGGCCGTCCAACATGTACAGACTCTGATAAGGACTTCATCAAGATTTCTTGGACTCCTCCTCGCTCAACCGGTGGCTCTCCCATCACTGGGTATGACGTTGAACGTTGTGGCATCCATTCTGGTCGCTGGAAGAAGATCAATCGTGACCCAGTGCGGCTGACAGAGTTTGTAGATGACATGGTGAACGAAGGTGAACAGTACCAGTATCGTATCGTTGCTAATAACAAGATGGGAGCCTCTAACCCTTCAGACCCATCACAGGCCATCACTGCCAAGCCTATGCGCGGTGAGTACTGCTCGCAATGTTAAAACATGGATTTGAGTTAAATATTCACATACAAATTATTTGAAACCGTACTTAATGCTGTAAAATACACATGATATTTTCATTTTTGTGCATTTCATTGTTACTGCAATGTATGTTTCAAATTTCTTGTTCATGTACCATACTGTTCCAGCAGTTGGTACTGCAGCCACTTTTCTTTTTGGTGTTTGCTTCATGTTGAAAATGAGCATTCAAATTATATATTACTCAGTCGCATGGCAGTGTAATTGTTACATCTCATTTATTCACTATTATCTATCTATCCATTTATATCTCTGATGCCTGTTCCCTTCTGGAATCCTGTCAAAGGAGTGGCCATGGCAATAGTCTCCATAACTAGTGAATTCCACTGCCGCTTCTTAGCCTTCAGTGCCTCTCCCTTAATAGGCCACTGGTAGGGGGCAAAGTCTAGCGCAGTGTTTGCAGAGGCTCCTACCTAATGTTCCTACTGACTGCTACTACTATTACTACTACTACTACAATTAATCTGAATGTGATGATTCGTAAGGGAATACAATCACAGTTGAAACTCACTCTGTTCCCTATTGATTTACTTCATGTTAATGGCTCCTTTACACCCAGAACATGGTACCCACTGCATAGTGTTAACCTGCCTTTGGTACATGGCCTAATTCAGCTCTCTGACTGACAATATGGTACACACAATTCCTTAACAACCAGACTATAGTACTAATAACCACTGACATTGACAAGCCTCTATGCACTCTCTAACACCTACTACATGGTCTGACCACCTTCTGGTTCCCAAACCATGGTATCATATCTGTCACCTATAGCTTTGCACTTATGACCCTATGCCACTGACTCTATACTATTTCCCCCAACACCCGTAATAAAGCATTAGCTACTCATGGTACCACCTGTTTGGTAAGGTACTGATATAGACCATGTTGCAGAGGCTCCAAAGCTGTACCTGGATGGTCTGTTAGGCAAGAAGCTCAAGGTTCGTGCTGGAGAGCCGATTGACATCAAGATTCCTCTGTCTGGTGCTCCCCAGCCAACCTGCGAGTGGGCCAAGGAGAAGAAAAAGCTGGAGCCTAGCAAGAGGACCTCGGTCAGTACTGGTTCAGTGAAGTGTATGATGTTCAAAAATAAGAGGCATTTGTGTTTAGGCTATTGAAGATCCTATTGAATTAAATTTTTGTGTTCTTTCAAGAATATTTGTCATTAAAATGTAGATACTTTCACTGTACTTGCATCTTCGCATAATAATGGCAAGTTTACCGCTGTTCACTGAAATTATCAGATTGAAGGTGTTGATATCAAAGCAAATATTGGTTAGGATTTATATAGGAGCCTTGTATAAGAAAATTATTTTGGAGATCTGTTACTGAACGAAGACAGGATTGTGTAGACTTCTGGACAATAACCCTTGGAACTCTTCTGTTTGGCAGATGGAGACAACAAGCGACAACTGTCGTCTGTTCGTGGACAAGTCTCGTCGGGAGGACTCAGGGATGTACACTGTCACCGCAGAGAATCCATATGGCAAAGATTCTGCCAATGTCGAGGTAAGTGCCATCAATGCCATGGATTCAGATGAGAGTTTTAATTTCAATTCACATTTTACCAGATAATTTCTTTCTTTTTTTTTTTCTTTTTTTTTTTTTTCTTTTTTTTTTTTTTAACAAGTTCATATGGTATTTTTTCCTCACATTTCAATCAACTCCTTTACCAAAACATAATATTCTTATATGACTCAATTAGTTTTTAATGTTTTAGTTTTGCTCTAGGGTAAATGATCCTTTTGTCACCCCCGTGCAAACATGATAACCTAACAATATTTGAATAATATTAATTTTCTTTCACATTTATTTTTCTTGTGAGGCCTCATTTTGGCCTAATTTGGTTGCCAAAAAAAGTCAATACTACTTTTAATGGCCAATGCATTACTACCCTTTCTGTGCCATTGAAAGTTGATCAGGTTCCTTACCTGGTGGAATTTACTGCTTGCCCAGCTCGAGGCCTACTGTTGGTAATGTTCATGACTGTCTGCTGCTTCGCTGCAGGTGGTGGTCGTGGACAAACCAGGTCCACCTGTGGGTCCCCTTACCCCCACAGAAGTCACTGCCCACACAGTGTCGCTCTCTTGGAAACCACCACAGGATAATGGAGGCTCAGAGGTCACAGGCTATGTGGTTGAGAAGACAGAAGCTAACTACGACATGTGGAAGGTTGTGCCTGGCTACTGTCCGAAGACTGCCTTCACTGTCAAGGTAAGCACGTCCTCACACACACACGGATCTGCCTGCTAGACTCTGAGTTGTTCCAACAACAAACTGTATGTGTATAAGGAAATCATGAACCAAACTAAAGATACTTATCTAAGGTTTTAACAGTAGTTGCTAGAGGTACAACTACCTCATCATCATCATAATGTGTCCCATTTTTGTCATGTATAACAGGACTGAAGACGTTCTCCATCATTCAGTCTTTGCCCACTTAACCTTCAGCACCTCTCTTGACTTCACCCTCATTCATTATCACAGTTGCCCTTCAAAACTGTCACTCCTCTTTCAAGTTCTCTATGATTTTTGAATGAAGAAAGACTGAAATTTTCTAGCAATAATGATTACTCCTTTGGTCCAAAGCTTAGTGACATACTTACCCAGAAAAAAATTAATTTGAAAATAGTTCTTCTAAAGTTCATGTAATTTAAGTAAAAGGCAAATGTATAGGAAAAAATTGAAGATGATTATAGGAAGCAGCCTGTCTTAGGAGGAAGCCTCTCTTCCTAACTTCACAAGCCACCAGAGTTAACCCAGAATTTTTGTCTTTTTCTACAGGGTCTTGAGGAAGGCAAGAAGTACCGCTTCCGTGTCCGCGCTGAGAACATGTATGGCGTTTCTGAGCCTCTGGAAGGGAAGCCAGTGGAAGCCAAGAATCCCTTCGATCCTCCTGATGCCCCTGAGAAACCAGATATCATGGGTTACAGTCCATCCAGCTGCACACTGGAGTGGAAGCCACCCGCCAACAATGGTGGCCGCCCTGTCACTGGATACATTGTTGAGAAGCGTGAGCGTGGTGGCGAATGGATAAGGGTAGGTGGATACTTCATTATCCATCACACATCTTATGTAGAAGTCACATTATGGACTTGTATATGGTTTTTCCCTTTATCCATACTCATGATTACGTAAATGCCCTTCTTGTACATCTCACTCTGTAACTGCCTGGAGCATTCATCACACTAATCCCTTCCCGCTTGAGTAATGTGACTAACCTCGTCTTTCAGGTGAACCATTACCCAACACCCAATACTCAGTACACAGTGCAGGGCTTGACAGAGGGCAACCGCTATGACTTCCGTGTTGTAGCTGTCAACGAAGCGGGTCCTGGCAAGCCTAGCAAGCCATCTAATGCCATTGTGGCCAAGGTCCAGAAGTGTAAGTACAATAAGGCAATATTAACTTTTTTCTTTCAAAGTAAGAATACAGAAACTATTAGAATACTAGGAGAAAAGACTTTTTCTTTTTTTTATTACATATTTTCCATATAAAGGACAGTTCATTCAGTAACTAAAGTGATGTGCTTTTAATCCTAGACCTGCCAGGGCCACCTGACGCACCCAAACCAGATCGTATTGGTCGCAACTGCGTGACACTGTCATGGCGACCCCCTCACCAGGATGGTGGTGCCAAGATCAAGGGATACCTGGTGGAATACAAGCAGAAGGATGCAGAAGAGTGGGAGCCAGCCAACAGCTTACCTCACCCTGACACCAGCTACACTGTGCTTGGCCTGACCGAGATGGACGAGTACTACTTCCGAGTGATTGCAGTCAATGAGGTGGGTCCTTCAGCCCCATCTCGTCCTTCCACTCTCATCAAGATCGAGGAACAGGCCAACAAGCCTCGCATCGATCTCAGCGGTGTCCGCGACATCACTGTACGTGCCGGTGAAGACTTCTCCATCCATGTGCCATACACTGGCTTCCCCAAACCAACATCCACCTGGTACCATGATGATGAGGACATCAAGATCGATGCTGATCCTCGTATCCATGAGAAACTCACTGATGATTACTGTGCCATGATCGTCACCAATGCCAAGCGCTCCGACACTGGACCATATAAGCTTCGACTTCAAAACCCCTCTGGCTTTGACACAGCCACTGTCAATGTCCGTGTGCTAGACCGCCCTGCACCACCGGAGAATCTACGCGCTGATGAGTTCAATGGTGATGCCCTCACCCTCTTCTGGAACCCTCCAAAGGACAATGGTGGTGCTGAAATTACCAATTACGTTGTTGAGAAGCGAGAGGGCCGTGGCAACTGGACTAAGGTCAGCAGTTATGTGACTGCACCTTTTGTTCGTATACGCAACCTCACTGTCAACCACGAGTATGAGTTCCGTGTGATGGCCGAGAATCAGTATGGCCAGTCAGACCCATGCACATCCCCAACACCAATCAAGGCCAGACATCCATTCGGTAAGTTTAAATTTTATGCACAACATGAACCATTGTTTGGTCCTGAAGTATAAGCAGTATAATCTTCCTATCTCTCAACCCACTCCCACCATATTCAGTAACCTCTTTCTACCCATAGACCCACCAGGCCCACCAGGAGCTCCTCGTGGCTTAGAATCCACAGAAGACTCCATCACCATCCAGTGGTCCAAGCCTCGCCATGATGGTGGCTCTCACATCCAGGGCTATGTGGTGGAGAAGCGTGTTGTGGGTGAACCCACCTGGACGAAGGCTTCTCACGCCATGGTGAAGGACACCACCTACCGCGTGATCAACCTTACTGAGCATCAGGAGTATGAGTTCCGTGCCGCAGCTGTCAACGCCGCTGGTCAGGGACCATGGAGTGATCCTAGCGAGAACATCAAGTGCATCAGCTTCCGTAAGTTGTAACACACACACTCACTCGCACGCACGCACGCACGCACACACACACACACACACACACACACACACTGAAAAGGAAGTAAAATCTATTAGATAAACAAGATATCCTGTTAAGTAATGCAAATTTAGATAAATCATTAGTTGATAAAACATTTGTAGTTACATTTGTGTTCACTAGAATGTTAATAATTAAAGTTATTATATTTTTCTAGTTATTATCAATCTTTTTTCCAGCTGCAGATGCTCTCCTTACTAAACATAATTATATTATGTGTTAATTTTCAATTATATAAATTTCTTAATGATGGAAACATATTTTCATTTGTTTTTAATTACCAGGTGCTCCAAAGATTACCTCTGACCTCAGCATCCGCGATATGACGGTAATTGCGGGTGAGGAGTTCACGATCACTGTGCCTTTCATCGCCTCCCCACAGCCCAAGGTCCAATGGTGGATTGGGCCGAACGAAGTCATCCCTGATGAGCGTATCCAGTTCCAGATGGATACCTCCGGTTCCTCCACCATATTCATAAACAAAAGTGCCAAGCGTACTGATATTGGCAAGTACACAGTCAAGCTTACCAACAGTGAAGGAGCAGACTCTGGGTCATGCAAGGTCAATGTGGTGGACAGACCTTCTCCTCCTCAGGGCCCTCTAGAAGTGTCAGACATCACACCAGAGACATGCTCCCTGGCCTGGCGTCCTCCCCTGGACGATGGTGGCTCACCCATCACGAACTACCAAGTGGAACGCCTTGAACCCATTTCGGGAATTTGGGTCAAGGTGACAGCATTTGTCCGTTCCTGCCATTACGATGTCATGGGACTTGAACCTAACAAGACCTACAAGTTCCGCGTCCGAGCAGAGAACCAATATGGCTTATCAGATCCTTTGGAAACCTTGGAACCTATCACAGCAAAGTTCCCCTTCACTGTGCCCGACCCTCCAGGTCGCCCCAACATCCTGGATCACGACATCAATTCTGTGGTTCTCACTTGGGACCGTCCTGCTTCCGACGGTGGCTCAAAGATTCAGGGCTACAAAGTGGAATATCGCGATGTGACTGATACCAACTGGGCCGCTGCGAATGACTTCCTGGTAAAGGAGACCACTTACACTGTCCATTCTCTCCTAATTAACCATGAGTACGAGTTCCGTGTTAAGGCTAAGAATGCAGCCGGCTACAGCAAGTACTCACCACCAAGCAAGAAGATCACGATGAAGGGTAAGTACGCAGTGCCCTCACCACCTGGTACTCCCGTCGTCACTAAGATTGGCAAGAACTACGTAGACCTTAAATGGACTGTGCCAGAGAGTGATGGAGGCTCTCGCATCACTGGTTATATGGTGGAGAAGAGAGAACTTGGCAGCATTTGGATGAAGTGTAATGATTACAATGTTGTAGACACACAGTACACTGTACTGAACCTCACAGAAGGAAGCGATGTTGAATTCCGTGTATATGCAATTAATGCTGCTGGCAAATCTGATCCATCCCAGAGTGCTCAGCCTGTCAAGATCCGTGAGGCAGCTCCAGGAGAGAAACCATTCTTCATCAGGAACTTGCAGAATACTGCCGCAGCACTCCACAAGTCTATCATCTTGGAGTGTGAAGCCGAAGGTAAGCCAGTACCTACAGCCCGCTGGTTGAGGAATGGCCGTGAGGTGACGCTTGGTGGTCGCATCAGTGCTGAAGAGCACAATGGTACCTTCAAGCTCATCATCTCTGACATGTGGGAGGTCGACGAAGGTGATTATGCCTGTGTGGCAGCCAACGATGCTGGCCAGGCTACCTCTGTTGCACATGTCAAGATTGGCAATCCACCACGTATCACACAGATGCAAGACTCCCTTTATCTGCCTGAGGGTGACAACACCAAAATCAAGATATTCTTCACTGGTGATCTTCCTCTTGATGTTACACTCTCTCAGAATGGTTTGCCTGTAGAGGAATCTCAGCGTCTCAAATTCACTGTCTTTGATGAGTTCATAATTATCTTCATAAAGGAAGTGAAGAAGGATGATGCTGGTCCATATACACTGACAGTCAAAAATGACTCTGGCTCAGTCTGCGGCAACTTCACAGTCTATATCACTGGAGTTCCTGGTGCACCCACCCCACCGCTCGATGTCACAGACATCAGCCGTCACATGTGCACCCTTTCCTGGCGTCCACCTGTTTATGATGGTGGAATGCCCATTACACACTATGTGGTCGAACGTAAGGATATCACTTATGCCAACTGGATCACTATCAACTCCTTCTGCAAGGACTGCACTTTCACTGTCCAGGGTCTCACAGAAGGACAGGAATACCTGTTCCGGATAATGGCTGTCAATGAAAATGGCATGGGTCCACCTCTGACAGGCGTGAATCCCATCAAGGCCAAGGCTCCTTACGACCCACCCTCCCCACCAGGTACCCCCAACGTTACAGAGGTGGGTGGTGACTTCGTTCACCTGGAATGGGATAAACCTGAACATGATGGTGGTTCTCGTATTAAGGGATATTGGATCGAGAAACGTGAGATTGGCTCCAACATCTGGACTATGGTGAACCAGTACATCTGCCTTGCCACCCAGATCAATGTGTCTAATCTCATTGAGGATCGCCAGTACGAGTTCAGAGTCTTCGCTGAGAATGACGCTGGCATGTCGCAACCCTCAATGTGTTCAACATCTGTAAGGATTAAGGATCCCAACGCGGCTACTCCACCTGTCATCGTGACGCCCTTGCGCAATGTGATGGCTCTCCAACACAGAAGTGCAACCCTCACCTGCCAGATCTCTGGCA
Organism: Panulirus argus; assembly: GCA_038088735.1. NCBI lineage: Eukaryota > Metazoa > Arthropoda > Malacostraca > Decapoda > Palinuridae > Panulirus > Panulirus argus. The sequence continues at coordinate 21,967 of JAYMFT010000018.1, read as the reverse complement.
AACCCAAACCCAACATCTCTTGGTTCAAGGGCATGCGTGAGCTGTGCAACAGTGCCAAGTATGCCATGACCCGCGATGGTGAAACTTACTCCTTGACAGTGCATGATGTATATGGTGAGGACGAAGATGAGTACATGTGTCGTGCTCAGAACTCTGGCGGCATCAGGAATACGAAGGCAGAGATCTCTATCAAACGTAAGTACCCATGTCACAGTATTTCATTGTGTTACAATTTGACCTGGAACAGCATCATTGTTAAAGGCCATTCATTCGGACAGACCTGTCATGCCTACTACATTAACATGATCAGCGATATCTGAACCCTTCCTGTTGCCCTAGTACACTTGGCTGTACCATGTAAGTACCCTAACCAATATCCCTTGGTACCCCTTACAGTGGCGCCGAAGATCAACGTTCCTCCAAGGTTCCGAGACACTGCTTTCTTCGACAAGGGTGAGAATGCTGTCATCAAGATTCCCTTCATTGGCAACCCACGACCTCGCATCACATGGCAACGCGAGGGAGAGACGATTGAGTCTGGTGGGCACTACAACGTGGACACACAGCAACGCCACGCCATCCTCACACTGCGTGATGTCACCAACCTGGACACTGGCAGCTACCGCCTCACCGCTGAGAACGAACTTGGCTCAGACTCTGTCATCATCAAAATCCAGATTTCTGGTACTTCTTAAACTAAATCTTGAATGTTATATAAAGTTTCATATTAGAATGTCTTGAGTTTGTACTTTCATGTATCTTGCACAAGTTTGCCTACAGCATAAAAAAAAAAATGATATGGTGTTCGTAGCTTTAACTATTTGAAGAGATTATATAAAAACATTCAGTTTCCATTAAATGATTTTCTACATCTTAATACACACTTGTGTTACACTTGAACTTAAAATATTTTTGTTCACCTTCCAGACCGTCCAGATCCACCTCGTTTCCCCAAGGTGGAAAGCATCTTGGGTACCGAGTGTGTCCTCAGCTGGCAGATCCCTGTCTGGGATGGTGGCGCCAACATCAACAACTACATCATCGAGAAGCGCGAGCTTCCCATGGAGTCTTGGATCAGGTGCTGCAACACACGTCTCACCACTGCACAGATCAAGGGGCTGAGTCCTGGACACAAGTACCAATTCAGGGTCTATGCTGAGAATGTCTACGGACGTTCCGACCCATCAGATGTCACCAGCATAGTTGAGACTCCGGCTCCTCTGGCTAAGAAGCCCAAGAAGAAGCAGTACGAGGTGGATGAGACTGGTAAGAAGATCCGCGGAAGGAAGGAAGAAGTCGATGACTATGATAAGTTCGTCTTTGACGTCTACTCAAAATACGTTCCTCAGCCTGTTGACATTAAACACGATTCCGTTTACGAATACTATGACATCCTGGAAGAGATTGGCACAGGTGCCTTTGGTGTTGTCCATCGCTGCCGAGAGCGTAAGACTGGCAACATCTTTGCTGCCAAGTTCATCCCTGTTGCCTCTGCCATGGAGAAGGAGTTGATTCGTAAGGAAATTGATATCATGAATCACCTCCATCATCCTAAGCTCATCAACCTTCATGACGCCTTTGAAGATGATGATGAAATGGTCTTGATTTTTGAATTGTAAGTGTTTGATAGTTAAGAGTCTGTAACAGATGTGTAGTTGTAAACCCTCTCAATGTGAGAACATTATGAGACAGATGTGAATCTTTTTTAGGTCAGTGGTCTTTAAAAAGTCAGTACATATGCAACAGAACTTATCTACTCTATCCATTCATAATTGTTTTCTTTGCCTTTCTTTTCTCTAGCATGCTTATCAGCATTCTTATATCTCCTAGGAATAGTTCCTGATTTAACTCTTTTTAATTTCTTTTAACTTCTTTCAGCCTGTCTGGAGGAGAGCTGTTCGAGCGCATCACTGCCGAGGGTTACGTCATGTCTGAGGCAGAGGTTATCAACTACATGCGCCAGATCTGCGAGGGTGTCAAACATATGCATGAGAAGAATATTATTCACTTGGGTGAGTAGCCTGTGCGAGTGTCGTCATTTGCAACTGTTTACCTGAGGTCTAGCACATCTTACCATCGCTTGTAGAATATTGATCCTCATAAAGCCACTGAAAATGATTTGCAAGATTACTTGATTACATAAAAAACTGTCCCAGTTGATTCACTCTGTGTATACAACTCTTGGGTGGTGCCTCGGGAAGGATAGCCAATGGATTCCCCTCTCATCAGGTAGACAAAGTGAGCGGTACTTACCTCTATTATCCCATTAAAATACTAGATTGATGACCATTTCCCTTGATAAATCAGGTCCCTTGATCTCTCATGTCTCTAAAATCTAACACAGTCTCTTTAAATAACGTAATTATCATTTCTTTTGGATCTATGTGCTAACACAGAGTTCCATGGCAATGTCACAGTTAAACAAAATGGGCACTGTATCCCTGCGTTTAGCATGTTAGTTATGAAGTCATGCCCTTGTGTAACAATAGCCCAAGTTTCACCTCTTGCCAGGTTATCTTAACATCTGTGACGTAGTAGTGGATCAAATTCCTTTAATGAACTGCAGTTTCTTTCCTGACAAAAGGTGCTGCAGATCAGCGAGAGTACAATGTCATTAAGGAGAGAAGAGTGATTCCATATATTGTTATGAATAATGTTCATAATTCTGCTTGACTTACACCTTGTCTCATTGTCCCTTGTGGTCAGTACTATCTTTCTCTATCTGTTCAATTTGTCTTCATTATTGACAGGATTGATAATAGTGATGATAATATATGATAATCAGCAAAGTTCCTTCTAAATACTAACTGTTTACAGATTATCATCATTGTTATATTAAATATTTTTATTGCTTTACTATGTCTAAAGACTTTGTTGTCAGCACTAATTGAGCAGCCAAACAAATGTTTGTGTGCTGTGTATTGACCAAACTTGATCCTTTTTTAGCCTTTGCCTTACTCCTAAAAGTGCCTTCACCTTTTCATCCAATTTACACAACTCAGTATCCTGATTCACTGACATTTCATGAGAGTCTTCTTTACTATATGATCTTCAATATTCCTAAGTAAGTCTAATTCTTATCAAACTTTTCTCTTGTTCCCTAGTTTCAAGTCACAGTCTTCTTACACATCTTTAAAATTTGTTTTTAATAGTTAGTTTTACCACCTTCCCATTATAAATATTTCCACTAATGTTCGCATCACCGGCCAAACACACCACATCTTGAAGAGTGCCTTTAGTCTGTCAGTACACCAGACCAGTGGTAACCTCAGCCTCTCCCTATTTGCCAAGACCTCATTACCTTCAGTTTCCATGTTACATCTGAGACTAGAGAGTGATGTATCAGTTCCTTTGAACACCATTCTCTGGTTGATAGAAACTAAGAGTGCTTTACAAACATGGAATATGATCTGCCCATTCCAGATAAAAGAGACTTAGCCAAGCTACATTCTACTGGTGAGGCACATTAATATTCCCAAGTGTTGGTTGTGTGGCAGCGTTGTTCATGTCCACTCTGCCGGTGAGGACCCTGATCACTGAAGGTCATCTATAGTGTGATCCTTGCCAAATACTGGTGATTTTCAGCTGTTTCATGTCACTTAGACCTCAGATAGTAATCGGTCAGAGAACATTGCCAGAACAGAAACATGTTTAGTTAATAAGGAAATCCAGGTGAAGAAAGCTTTAAAAAAAATGAAGCCTTCTGAGCAGAGGTAAGACTGAACAAGATGGTGTGGCAGTGTATGTATTTAGGAGATTTAAAGGAAAATAGTTGATGAAAACAAAACCATAAGAAAGGGGAATTAATAGCAATGGAGCCTGTCAGCCTTCTTCTTCTTCTTCTTCTTCTTCTTCTTCTTCTTCTTCTTCTTCTTCTTCTTCTTTTTTTTTTTTTTTTTTTTTT
>JAYMFT010000018.1:0-17963 GCA_038088735.1 Panulirus argus | reverse complement strand
ATATATATATATATATATATATATATATATATATATATATATATATATATATATATATATATATATATTACGATCAAGACCTTGCTGGCTTTACCAGTAGTACCGAAGTAACTGGTGAGCAGCGAGCCGAATGCTGACATAAATTACCGGATAGTTCTTGGCCTCCCTTAAGTACTACAATGGCCTTGACTCGCTTCATCATTTGGGTCTCGCTGAAGGGCAACTTCAAGGATGAACAATGACTTGACTACATACAATATTCACATAAACCCTGATACACAGCGCCCATATAAACTTTTAAACCCTTGAGCACGACGGTACGACCCTTGAAGAGGGCGATGTTTCAGCGTGACAATGTAACTTCGCCAAGGTTCGATGGCCTGGCCTTTAACCTGACGCTCAAGAGATTCATCGAAGGTCACGCCATCTTACCCATGGGTCGTATCCCCATGCTCAAGGGGTCGTACCGTCGAGCTAAGTAAAGGGGTTGAGTAACATTACAAAAGCATTTGTAGTTATTAGTCAATAGCGTCCGTGAAATAGTTGCCGTTATATAACGGTCGAGTCTCATACTTGCCCTCGTAGATGTAGTACTAGAAATGAACTAGTTTTCCCACTAGGTAACGGTTCATATTACAGGCCCAATGCACGGCACTTCCTCTCGTGCTGGACAAAGAGGACGTCCAATTTTGAACCACAAACTTCTGGCAGATGGGGTTACTGAGGGTAACATCATCTCCATCACAGAAACGAGGGGAAGACAATTTCCTGACATTTTCTTCGATCTCCCTACACCGTTCCTTAAAAAGAAAACAGCAAATCCTCATGAGAATGCGAGATTACCATTTGCGATGTCTTTTAAAGTCGTCACGAACCAAAACGCGGATTACTTTAATCTCAGACTTACAGCTACAGACTGTACCTTTTCCTTACGAAGCATTTGTACTTTGCAATAATTCTTCTCTTGGAATTCCTTCCCTTAATACCACAAATATTAATTCCCCTACGGCTGCGGCGTCATCAGCAAACAGCCACACTTTCAGTCTTCACACACCAGGACCCTGACACGCCTCAGGCTGATGCAACCTGACAAAACTTTCATCATTTGCCCAGAATTTCATCGGCATTTGTATTTTACTGTGACTGTAAACGATGACCGCCTCGCATCTTAAATTCTTCGCTCCTCTCTCTTTCTGAAGCCCTGCAATGGAGGCCGGGTCCCGGGAGTGCGGTGGTTTGGCTTGGCTCGGGTGTAATTTGCCCAGCTTGGCCGTCTTGTGGCCCAGATCTTCCCGGTGCCAACTTTAGCAAGGCTTCCTGCCTGTCATGGGGCCCCTCCTCCCTGTTGCATGAGCGTCAGAAGTCTCGCCGTCAAACACAACCGTTTCCCGAAGATCTCTCCTCCTCCTCCTTAAGCACCAGGCTTTAGACTTAGCTTTGTCTCTTACATGAAGAGTTGCCGAGACCGGTTCTCGCTGTCCTCAAACCATGAAATGCAAAACTGATGAAAAGAAAAGACTTGAGACGATCAAGAAGTGATACCAGCTGAAGGTTACAACACTTGGTCAGGACGTACGAGTGTTCGTGGGTACTACCACAAGTTAGAATACAAGAATGAATTTATTTGCCTAACATTTTCCCCTACGGAGATGTTGGAAATTATGTGAGAATATCTTTAAGATGACTGAGTACTCAGTAAATCATAATGAAGTGATCAAATTACATGGCATTCAAGTGGTATGTGTGTGTGTGTGTGTGAGCGTAAGGGTGAGCGAAGAACCATCTCCAGCCACGACTCTGATGCTTTAAGCTTCTCCATGAGTAAACAACTAAAATTCTACGCTAGTGTGGTACACTGTAGCGCCATAATCACTTCTCTAATGATCTACACTTCACTACCGCCACACGAAGCTAGGCGTGGGCGTTGGCGGGTACGCCCTCTCCTTGCACGTCATCTTGTCCCCCTCCCCCCAAAGTCAACTAGACCCCGACCCCCTCCCACACCTCACTCTGGCACCTCCCCTTCCCCTATGACACTCAGGCCCCACCCATCCCCCTCCAACCGCGTCACCCTAGTGCCGCCCCCCTCCCCCACGTCAACCTGGCCTTATCCCCTGCCCCACCCCTTCCCCACGTCACCCTTGTACAGCCCCTGCCCCCGTCATCCATGCCCCGCCCCTCCCCATGTCATTCTGACCCAGCCCTCGCCCCCACGTCGTCCTGGTCCCTCCCACTCCCTCACGTCAGCCTGGCCAGCCACGCCCCGCCCCCCTACCCACGTCAGCCTGGCCCCGCCCCCCTCCCCCACGTCACCCTCGCATCGCCACGCCCCGCTCCCTACCCCACGTCAGGCTGGCACCACTCGCCACATAGGTGTACAGTGGCGTCACGCGTCCTTGTGGCATTTTGTTGATCTCTCGTGTGTCACACGGGAGGAGGAGAGGAACTAATAAGTCGTTCGTGTCTTTCACTCAGAACGCTTTTGGTCTGTAGCAACAGTTGCGGGTTATACACAACCACTTCCCAAGCGTCAGATGGTTCCCTCTGGACCCGATTGTAAAGCAGCAGTGATCTGCATGATGGGGTGGGGGCATTGGGGGGGGAGGGGGAGGGGGGGGAGAGAAGGCCCATGGATCTAAACGTCGTTTCGTTTGTCCTGGTTTCGAATACTCCTGAAACCCTTCCTTTAAAACGTTCCGTTTTTAAAATATTCATGACTAGATCTATACGCCCTTGTAAGGTCGTCTCAGTATCTATTAAAATGGAGAGGTCTGCAGCAGAGGGAACCAACTGCCTGAGAGAGCGAGAGGCTCCGCGTCACCAGTGCTGGTGGGGCGACTGGTCCCTGGCGGAGTATTCTGGTAGACGTGTCAACGCGGCGGATAAACGTGAGCTGAGACCTTACCGTTCTCTGTCGAGGTGAAGTAACTGAAGTTCACGTGCAACTCAGGCCGTTCAGCTGCGCCAGTTATGACTCCCTGCGTTCCTTACTGACAGACTAGGACGCGTTTAATGTGACAATTCGTCCAAGATTCAGAGCAATCGGGTCTCAGGTTTCCTTCGAAGAAGCTTCAGGTCCTCAAAGCTTCAACTCATCGCAGTTTAAGATAGACCCTTAGGCATATAAGTCATCAAAACTTCAGGTTTGTCGAGGCTCCATATCGTCCTGTGGGAACGGAACATTGGAATAATTCTCAAGCTACGAGGAACTTCCAGTAGACATCAGCATCACCCCGAGAACCAGAGGATCACGGCTTCATTACAGAGTCGTTCCGAGTCTAGGGACCCAGGTTGTTATGTGGTGATGTCGGCAGAGGAGACTCCTGTGTCTGGTGGGTTGAGGCTGTGTGCACGGGCACTGCCACTCCACCTTAGCCAGGTCCTCTGTCGGACACCATCGTATTCAAGACGGACCTCTGGTTCTCCTAACGCCATATCTTGCCTGTTGTCCCTTGCTCAGAGCTACATTTAAAGCTGATATCTTCCCAACAGCTGTACTGAAAGAATTTTTTTTCTCTTTCTCCTATTGTACAGTGTACTTTTGCGACGGACCTCTCGTCCGTCGAACCACCAGAGATGCCTCGTAACCTGAATTTACGCTACCTTCCGCTGCTACTCGGGTGGGTGACAATACATGCTCCGGGAAAGGCTGTCTGACGATATCTGCTCCCACTGTTAGGGTGTTAGACGATACTTGCTACCTCCGTACGAGTGAGAGACGATATCCGCGATGTCGACAGATCACTGACAATACTAAGGTTATCGTTTATGTACGGTTTCACGAGGCGGTATCTTAAGACGATATTCATTGTTGGTTGAACCGAAAAACTGGATAAAAATACTGGTGATTTTCGACCGATTCATTTTTTTTTTTTTGAGAAATGGTGACCATCTTGCCCATTCCACAAACCCCTGATGGCCTCTTGCCCACTCCACTTATCACTGGGGCCAAGCTTTTCTCCCACTCCACTCACTCCTGATGGCCCTCTTGCCCACTCCACTCACTCGTGATGACCCCATTGCCCACTCTACTCACTCGTGATGACCCCCTTGCCCACTCCACTCACTCATGATGACCCCCTTGCCCACTCCACTCACTCGTGATGACTCCCTTGCCCACTCCACTCACTCCCGATGGCTCTCTTGCCCGTTCCACTCACTCTTTAAGCTGTGACGCGAGATAAACATACATTTTCAAGAGAGGGAAAAGCTCATCGGGAACAAATATACTACAGCATGAGACAGACACATTAGTAAGAAAAAGACATACGTGAACAGAAGACAGACATCTTTAAGCGTGAAACACGTAATGCAGCATGAAACAGCATACTTCAACGTGAAACAAAGATACTGAAGGACGAAACAGGCATATTTCAGGATGAAACAGTCATACTTCAGTATGAAACAGACACACTGCAGCACGAAAGACATACTGCAGCATAAAACAAACATCCCACAATGTGAAGCATACATACTTTAGCATGAAACAGACATATTACAGCACGAAACAATTTTTTTCATTTGAGCCAGAAATACTTCAGCATGAAACATCCTAAATTTGACATGATACAGACACACGACAGCATGAAACAGTCATACTACAGCATGAAACAGACATCCTTTAGTATAAATATATACTTACATTGGGATGAAAGTGACATACTTTAGCATGATACAAACACCTGACAGCAGAAGCGCATATAATACACCATGAAACACGTAGTTATACCACACATACTTGAACGTGTAACGGTCTAAAACAGACATGCTCTCACACGAAACAGGCAGACATACCGTAGCACCAGACACTTTCTCTGCAGTATGAGACAACTTAGCATAAGAATATGCTAGCATGAGCCATACTCTGGCGTGAAAACACACACAAGCGTGAGACAGACACACTCCAAATGAGGAAAGACATACTTTGCATCGAGGGAGATGATTCGTCTGAGACGAGACATGCTCTACGGGAGGCAGTCGGACTCCGAGATAAGGTGGACGCGTCAGCAACGAAGGCAGACGCATCCTAGGAGGACCCAGCAGAAACTCTAGGGACGAGCATATCTAAGGCTGAAGACGCTCTCTAGAGCGACCCCTCTCAACCGCAAATTAAAAGTTTTCTCTTGTCGCAGGTGGTCAGGACCTCACCCACCGACACAGCCAGACGTGCAACGTTTGGTTGATCGTGCGTCCGGGCGTTCTTCATAATTTGGCATCTCGTTTACGGCAGCTCGGTGCGCTCGTGCGAAGCCCGAGACGTTCCTGCGAAGCCGTTCGTTATGAACGTGTGTGTGCTGAGGATGATATCTGGGAGTGGAGGTGCACGTGGCGGGGGCGAGGGCGGCCGGGGAGGGAACGGATCAACTGCCTGACAGGAGGAGGCCGCCCGGGCAGCCCGCCCCTCGCCCGGCAGGTGTCGGAGGCCGCGGCAGGGGTGTAGGCCGGCCCCGACGCCCCGATGGAACGTGGCCGCCCCCTCCCCCCACCCCGAACTGCTCCGGCGTCAGGGGTCCTCCGTCAGGTGGCGGCATGGACGACCGGTGGACACTGTTGGGGACGTGGCCGCTCCCACACCGCCGACCACAAGGCTCATGTTTCCTTTTGGAGGGTGCGCGCGCCCGTTTAGGCCGGCCCTCCGTCGCCCGCCGCCAGGATTAGACAATGTAACCCGGACGGGCATTCCGGCTAAAAATACCCTCTTTGGCAACGACGGCAGCGCCATCTACTATGTATAAAATTAACCCGCTGCCGTGATGCAGTAGTCACTTCAGGTCTGCCTTTTGCCCCGTTCACGTGGTGTGCTAGAGGCTAAGTCAAGATGGTAAGTGTTCTTCACTCTCGGGATACGCGAGACATTGGTGATGGAAAAAAAAAAAACAACAACTGATACAGCGGTGGAAGAGCCGTACCCAGTGCCCAGTGGATTGTACAGTGCCTGAGTTATTGTGCCGTGACCACTAGAGTCGAACGTACAGTGATACAGTGTTGAGCGTGGATCACGTAGCCTGCCACACCCCTCACTGGCGGCCGACCCGACCACATGTGTGCGGGAACCAGGCTCCAGTGAGCCTGGTTTTCCCCTGTCAATAATACATGGAAAATGACCTTTCTTATAATGTGCCAATGATAAAGTCTTGTTCGGCACCAAACACAGAGATAAAGTGCGCTTTTTCCTCCCCACTTGAGCCAATGACTGATTGCTCCCCACGAGGTGCTCCTCTCTTGTCTAGCTCCCCACTCCCCATGGTCGATGACACGGGGTGAACACATATCCAGATCTATCATTTCCAGTGATTCTTTAGTTTTATCCTCTGTGTTAATTTTGATATATAATATCTAGTCACAATACTTCAAGAATTCATTCAAGAAGTAAAAATTTTCATGACGAATATGCATGCATGACCTTTCCAACATCTCACTGTGAGCAATATTAAGTAACTTTTCTTTATATTTGTTTCTTTTGCCTATATGTTTGTATTTTCATTGTCATTTACTGATAATGTCTTCCCTTTTTTCCTTCCCCAGGCCGCGGATCTCAGTGCTCGTGATGTTGAGAGTAAGTAAGAGACAACAATGTGTGAGGACATTCCTGCAACATTCCACTGGAGGGGCTCCTGGGGCCTCGTGGCGCCAACGGTGAAAAAATAGCCGTCGTCTGCCCGCCCGTATTGCCTTAGTCCGGCCATGAATGAACGGCGGTTGTAGTTCATAAGGGCATAACTTGCGTCGAGAATACCGATGAAAGACGTGAACTTGGAAGGTGTTACATTTTGGGGAAAACGACTTGGAACTGTTACCCAGCATGCGATCCACGCGTCTCCTTATATATATATATATATATTCTCCCACGCACGAATTACAAACTTGTCGCTCACGAAGTGTTCCGGCGGCGTTCTCTTTTTCTGCAAATCCGTCGCTGCTGTCTTTGATTACGGTGATCACTTGACAGACAAAGGGAAGATCAAATAAGGGGACAACATGGACTTCACCGTAGCCTACCGCCGGCAGGTACTATAAATACCGCGCCAGGACTTGGTGAAGTGGCCTTGCCCAACCGGTGCCACGGAGGACCGGGGGCCTTCGCATACTTTCTTGGCGTTTATAATTATCCCGTAAAGGTCTTAACTCATTGACAACAGTAACTTGAAACATAATTCTGAAGACTTTTTCTTCACTGGTATCTAATTATCGTCAACCCTAGTCAGTGAAGACATCTTGTTTGTGGGTCGCTCAAGAAACTCCGAGTACATAGGTGTTGCTCAGTTACAATCAGACGTTGAAAAGAGACAAAAAAATAATGCCGAAACATGCCCTGACTATGCAACGTTGTTTGAAGAGTATAATTTGGCCTTTCGAGTTGATACCAGAGGCAGCAAACACCTCAGCCAGTCTCTATATAGGGAAAGGAATCTTTGATTCAGATATTCATTACTTTATTGTCTTTACTTCGGCGTACTCTATAATTCGAAACTTCAGCGCGATGCGGCCATCACACAGAAACCCTCCATGTTCCCTCTGGTTACGTAAACGACAACTTCCAGTTTCGGGAAGACGTCACTCAGGGACGCGACGCCACACAAGAGGAGTTTTTGGTTTGTTGTAGTTACCCCTCCGCTCACTCCTGCACCTAACCAGTCGTCAAAATCTCACGTACTTTACCTGGGAATTACCTCTGAAATTCTCTTACCCATGGGAACTTATAAGATTTTGGCCTAGACCATACGCGCTTATGGGAAATGTCTGTAAAACTGTGCAATCCAGACGCCCGCATTTCGGTTGTATGCCTTGATTAGTTCCCGATATTAGTTTCCTTCTTTAAAAATTAGCTACTGTTTTCCATCACGGAATCAGTCCTTGTCCTAACAACATCACATCACTTGCTTTATTTCAGTCCAGGTCGAACAGCACTTGAGAAAAGGAAAGAAAAGGTGCATTTAAATTTTGAATAGTGTAAACACAGAGTATATCTCAATTAACATCATAGGCAACTTCACATTCGAGATTTCAAGAAAGCTTTATATTTTGCAGCACAAAATCGTAAACATACTATGTTCATTATCATACTCGATCAAATGATTAAACATACACTGTATTTCAACCATTTCTTCCGTAGTGCATGTACAGAATCAATGCCGTTGGTTGGCTGGTTAGTTAAGCTAAAGGCCATTAATCAATTATCAGGTTAATTACGGCCGTCAACGTCATTTCAATTGTCATTATAATAATTTTGAACACCGTCAAATGTCTAAAGCAATTCTTAGAGCATAAACATTGCCGCGAGAATGACATTTGGGTATACGGTTATCAGTTTTGGGAATCTTGCACTTAATATTGAACTTTTTGCATTCTTCTTAAAAGAAGAAAAAAAGGAATCCTAGGTCATGGATGTTATCCTTGTTCCCTTATAGCTTAATTCTATTTGTGGACATCCATGATCAAATACAGTAATTACATAAACAAAACATTCCAAGGCATTACGAAATGTGTCAAACAGTTCTGATTAAATGCATATCAAGTTAAGATTCCTCTTATATACAGAATCTCTATTTGTAGTTCACGTATACAAGGAAAGCAAAGAAATCGAGATGATCCAAGTTTTTTAAAACCTGTATCTGACAAAGATTTGTAGTGTTGTCAATACACAACAAACTCTCAACTACGTATGGATCAGAGTTAAACATATAAAGCAATGAAGACCGTATATTCATTAGGGAACGGACTGTTGGTTAAAGGATTCTGCTATAACAATTTGGGACCAAGTTAGCGCACATTCCTCAGTCCACCAACTCTATTACCGTTAAAAAAGTAACCCAAACCGTTCAAAATGAAGTTAATTTCTTCATTAACCTCGCAAGTTTAAATTTCACTGACTAAAAATTTAAATTTGGGTTAATACTTCCCTTCCTTCTCGCTATTTCTTCAGGCGTTAAACTGCTAAGTAATGAAGTTTTTCAGCTGAGGATGTATAAAGGATATCACTGTCTTTGTAAAAGAGAAATACGTTGACAAAATCTAACAAAACAAAATCATGAAAAAAAAAATGAAAGCTTAGCAAGAAGGGCAAATGATACTAATAAAAATCAGTCCGATTTTGTATGATTAAATTGTAATACGGTGATTCACCCGCTGCAGATGTATCTTTACGTTAAATAACCCTGAAATTATCAGTGACGTACGCCAGCTGATTGTGGTCTGCCTTTGACAGTAAAACGAATGTAATACTACTGTAGATTTATACTATAAAGAACCGTAAGTACGAATGACGAAACAAAATCTTTCATTCTCCGAGGATATCAGTTTGACAGATCGACGGACCGTAACTCTCCGCATCGCCGTATAAAGTTTGTCAAGAAGATATTCGAGTGAGAAAAGAGCCAGCGTAGAGCCTGTGGGCTTCTGGCACCATATTTGGCTTGGCACTATTCCTAGCGTTACCTGATAGTGGTCCGGGCTGCCAAGAGTGTCAGATGGGGGGGTGGGAACAGGGATGGGACCTAGGTGGTGCCAGCTATGCCCCACGTTGGCACCAGCCTCTTGTACTACTTACCTTTTAAAGAAGCGGCTTCCACCACCCTTCCGTACAATCGGTCAGGTTATTCCCTGATGAAATTTACCCCAACTCAATCAGTTCTTAACTAAAAAAAAAAGTTCCGGAATTTTCCCTTTATTCTATAAGAGTACGACAAAGAAAGAAGATAACCAAAATTACAAAATACGGAAAATATAATCACTGCTGTTGCATCCGCTGGTGATCGTTTATACTAACCAAAATGACGTAATATAGGCTTTGCTTTTTACGATACGCTTTAAAAATCTGTTGAATAAAAAAAAAGGCATTTAAGGATGAAAAAAGCACTGGCAATAAATCTAAATAGCAATAAACAGAAAATTTTACGGCATATCACCATACCAGGAGACTATCGTAAATCTGCCATCCTAGCTTAAAAACTGCTGAAATGCAAGATATATAACAGAAAAAGCGCGTTTTTGGGATCTGTAGAATGTGAAGAAACATCAAGAAAATTTACATAGGTTTTTAGTACATTTATGAACATTTCATGTGATATAGACATTTTCTGATATACAGCTTTTGGTGCAATATTGTGAATGACTGAATCCCGCTACCCGCTACTCCTGTGGCTACACGTCCGCTCTTGCCTCCTCCCTCAGGGGTGAAATTCGCCTTCTCCATCTATGACTTCGAGGGCAATGGCACCATGGACGCCTTCTACATTGGTGACTGTCTTCGAGCCCTGAACCTCAACCCCACCTTGGCTGTCATAGAGAAGGTCGGAGGCAAGGAAAAGAAGAAGGAGAAGATGATCAAGGTGGACGACTTCATGCCCATCTTCGCCCAGGTCAAGAAGGACAAGGATGCCGGCTCCTTCGAAGACTTCATGGAGGTGCTGAAGCTGTACGACAAATCTGAGAACGGCACCATGATGTATGCTGAACTGGAACACATCCTCCTGTCCCTTGGTTAGTAAATATCTCCTCCTCCGTTCTGCACTTTCATGACACAAAACGGTATAACTCACATCTTATTCATTTGTAGTTCTTTTGTTTTAAATAATAGTTTAAACGTTCAAAACATTTACTCCTTGAGCGTCATTTATTACTGAAATATGGCAGCTAAGGGAGGGAGGTAACTTCAGGCACGACCGTTATATTTGTTTACAACATGGCGCCGTTTCCTCCTCAGGTGAGCGTCTCGAAAAGTCCGAATTGGAACCCATTCTGCAAGAATGCTGCGACCCTGAGGATGAGGACGGCTTCATCCCATACGAACGTAAGTATACAGTCCCTCCCCTCTGACCAGTCTTGCTCCCTCTCTGTAGAGAGTTGTTGAAGTGACGATTTTTAGAAGTTGTTTTGACACGTTCCCACACCCCTCCCCCCAGCCCCGCAAGATGACGAAACACCCTCCCCCCCCACAAATTGGAATGACACCCTCCATTTGATGTGTTCAAGTATTTTAGAGTCCCTCGTTTGGTCTTCATCATGCAAAAAGAAAATGAAACTAATCTTTCCCCGTTTTTCACAAAAAAAAAAAAATGTAAGTATCTTAGTCTTTACCTCTCTCTCCCACTCCCTCCCTCTCCATATCAATGAGTGGTCCAACCATACAAACCATGAGGAACTCCCTTCCCCCGGATCTTGACTTCCCAAATTCTGTAAATTTTAACACAAACTCAATAGAAAATACATTTATCATGTGTAATCATTATTAGATGATGTCTCGTGATGTAGGCAGAGTTAAATGTCTCAGAAAATATTATAACGTTATGATATGATTTCTTTGTTTTAGTAATGTAAAGTATTTCCTACGCTGTAACAATTTTCCTTATAAGACAAATTAGTTAAATGATAATAATTAATAGCTGTGATAAATGATATAAATATAATTATGTAGGTCATCTACTAATTTAATGTGACACTTCCTAAAAATATTCCCTCTAAATGATTCATATCTAACTATTTGTAAACACAATTACATTTAGTTCTAAAACATAATTTGGTCTTGATCTAAATCAGCACAAATCATTTCCGAAAATACAATTCTAATTTTCCGAGTTTTCGTGGTACACATTTCTAACAAAATCATTGAAAAGAATTCCCGTTATTTTCTTTTGGCCTCAAGGAATCTCCGACTTACTACAATAAATTTTCCCTCAATTATTTCCTCCTCTGGCAGTATTTAGATTATTTTTCCTTGTCATTCACCCCCATGGCAATACTGGGATAATTTGTTCCTGCATTCAGTCCCTTCCATGGCAATATTGGGATCACCTTTCCCTGCATTTATTTCTTCCCATGGTAATACTGGGATCAGTTTTTCCTGCATTCATCCCCTCCCCATGGCCAGGCATGAGTTTTGATTGGTAGCCAAGTGTGATCCCCATGTGTCCCTAGCCTAGCCCTAGCCTGGCAGTTCCATCTGGCTAGGCCACCATGCCCGCTCGACGATCTACCAGCAACAGACAGCCAGGAACATACCCTATATAAACCCACAAGCACCTTGGTTCCCTAGGCATTCTGTGTCCACCAATGTTTACCACTGATTGACTTTTTCTTACAGCTTTCCTTGTGAAACTCTGCAAAGACATCAAGTAAACGACAGATAAATGCGTAAGTACGATACGAAGGCCAAAGAAGGATAGTCCTTGTGCGTTCAAAACACATCCTCCTCACCTACATACCTAGTGTGCGTTCTAGCGGCAAAATTTGAAACACTAGGGATTGCCATGATAAACCTGCCGATCAGTATGGTTCATCCTAATTTTTGTAAATAAGGTTAGACTATACTTTCAAGGCTTGTCATGGGAAATCACACATTAGTCCCTATTTCCTTTTTCTAGCAAATTCCCTCTCCCGATTTTTTTTCTTCCAAAGATTTTAAATTCCCACATCATATTCGAATTATTTTAATATCTATATTCATATTCCCTTAAACTGAGTGTGATTTTCTATATAAGACCAAAGAAAATCCTCGTAGTAATAGCTGTGATTAGTTTTATCAGCATTTATTTTTCCTTTTTATTTTAGTCCATCCAGATCCCTTAGTCTTTTATAGAAATGCCGCACAAAGGGTTTGTCAACGGGCCATTCTACCCAGCCTAAACCCTGCAATGAGATTTTTTAGAATAGCAATCGGCGACGGAACACGACCGGCCATATTTTCCCCCACCCCTTTTGTAGGGCATAAGAAGGGCTCCTCAGAGCGGAAGACGCCAACTAATATTTTTTTCAGCTGAATTTTTCTTCTGAATTTCAGACGACTTTTACTTCTGAATTTCAGACGACTTTTATTAATACTTTTTTCCAGATGTTTAAGGGCTTTTATCCTTGAGAAAGGTTTAAGCCTTTTATTTTTTACTTTTTTTTTGAAAATTTTTGACCATATGAATCTTACTTTAAGAATTATCCTGTATATTTTTCCGTACTTACAACCTATAAATTATTTTTGCAGCTTTCCTTAAGAGAGTTTTGGCCTTCAAAATCTAGAGGACACTTCTAGTAAGTTTTGAAATGAGGAACAATTTTGATGTTTCAATGTGTAGAAAGTTTTATGGCCGCGTTAACTTGCACAAGTTGTCAGATGTCGCCACGCTCTTTTAACCAAATATTTTCCATATAATTTTTATCAGTATCGTCCGTTAATTTGTTAAATTTTGTTTACCGTGAGAACATCTTTATTTCTCGTTATTACTTTTATTCGTGTCTCTTTATTTTCCGTGATAGTGTGATAATTGTGTCCTTTAATTTGTTAACAAAATTAACGTGTAATCGATCAGGATCAAAGGTTCCTCTCGCCTTGCGATCTTGTCGCCTTCCTTCACTCTATCAAGATTTCGAATTGTTATTAATTCGTTCTTTTGTCTCCTATTTTATTTTCATCTTCGTTTTTGTTATTTATTCTTATATGGGCTAATTTCTTGAAAAAAAAATATGCATATGTATATTTGTACATATGCGCTTCAATTCATATGTAGGCATGGAAACAATTGACTTCTAATGTAGCTGCTAATAGTGTAGCCATAGTTAGCTGCAGATAACTTGTAAATGCATGCATAATGAATCTTAGTCAAAAATTTTTCCAAACTAGTGATATAAAAATTCAAAATTTTCGTAAATTCAAGTCAATTATATATGAAAAAAATATTTTATTTCTTAAAAAAAAACTATATTGTACGGTATCTCACCTTGCTGTACGAGAGACAGCAATCTTTTTGACAGATTCTAATAAATATCTACGCCTTCCCACAGCTTTCGCCAAGAAGATTACCACCCTGCTCTAAGTACGTCCGCCATCTTTTGTGACGTCATCACAGGGAGTGCGCATGCGTGCAACACCACCGCCATTCGGAGTGTCAGTGTGCAGTGTACAATCATTCTGTGGGTTCGACCAAACCACAGACATTATCTTATCTGAATCAAACAAAAAGTAATCAAGGATAAAGTGAATATAAGTGAAAAAAATCCATATTTAAAGAATGTGAGCCACCCGTCGTTACATGCTCATTATGTCCTCCTGTCTGTATGTGTATGTTCGTGTAGTGTCGAAAGTCCCATGGATCTGTTGAACGTCTCCTTTCTCATCCACGCGGGGTGAAGGAGGGGTCAAGGCAGCCGCGACCCGTGTTGACCTGTAGACCTGAAGTGACCACTGAGTGATCCGCCATTAGTTACCCGCCCGACAACATCAGGACGCGGAAACTAAACGCCATTAATCGACGCCCAGCGCCAGCCCAACCCACCATCAATGCCATCCGAGGGCCGCGCGGGAGAGTGAAGAAGCCATCATCAACCAAGATCATCACGGTCGCGTCTTGCCCAACTGGTCCCTCGTCCCCCACTAGAGCCTCTGACCGCGCCCAGCGAGGTAGCCAGGGGGAGTGTCTCAGTCAGCCAGTCAGTCGATCAGTTAACAAGACCCGAGTCAGTCAGTCAGTCAGTCCGCTTTGAAAGGCATCGCTACCAACTGCTGTCTGTAGACACATTGGTTAAGTTATCTATCGTCTCAATAAAACAAAAACAACTTCTTGGTGCCTTTTTTCTTCCCTCTGAGAGAGAAGTGAATGATGTTGAGATACATATAGTTGAATTATATAAGATTTTAATAAATAAAATGTTTGTATTTTGAGTTTTAATTATCTCTGAACAAAAATCTATTCTATTCGAATATAAATCGACTAAAAATTGATGTACTAGCAGTAAACATGAATACCAATAAATATAATGCTAAATAAACTCATAACTTCTAAGTATAATGATACATACCTTAACAAAATGATTGATAAATACAGAAATCCACCTTACCAAAACGTAAAATGTAATTTCTTTACAAAAGACATCATATATAATTACGAAAATGTGGTTCACTCGAAACAAGTAAATTTACGTGCATCAATAAGACAAAAAATAATGAAGTGTAATCATAATATGAATTGAATCTTCTTAAAATGTAATTATTCATTACAGACCTTAATGACCACCAGACAGTATTTCAAGCCCAGGTTCATAATCAACATGAAAAACAGTCCTTATACTTAAATTTCAAGGAAATCTAGTCACAGGAAATATTCCAAAAATTGCAAGGTAGTAGTAGTTCAGGGTATTTTTAGAAGCCCAAAAAATGCTTCGTTTAAAACTCCAATAACATAATGAAACGCTTCTATACTTGAAATTATCATGGAAAATATCTAAGAATGCTTCCGCAGGCCGATATATACCCGATTAATACGAACTGAATAAATGAGTCTTCTTAAAATGTAATCATTAATTACTGGCCTTAATATGACCCCCAAACAGTATTTCAAGCACAGATTCGTACTGAACATGTAAAACAGTCCTTCTATTGAAATTTTCAAAGAAATCTAGTCACCGGAAAAAAAACAAAAATTGCAGGCAATAATTCTGGGTATTTTTTAGCCCAAAACATTCTCTCTTTCATATCTGCAATATAACATGATGAAACGCTTCTATACTTGAAATAATCATCGAAAATATCTCATAATGCTTCCACAGACTGATATATACCCAATTAGTCCAGTTAATCTAGCCATTGTCAAATAGTAATCAAGCATTTTCACAAGGTAGCAATTACCCGCATAAATTTCAACGTGGATGAGATATTGAAATTCATCATCATAACATCTACAACAATTGGCGGCATCATCAACGTACTTGCACTCCTTTGGTGTCATGATTTGTACAGCTTGTGGGAAAAGCCGCTTGCTAGAAGGCTGGGACGGGAGCCTAGTGCATCCGCGGGCAGGATGCTCCTGGGACCTGGCTTCATCTCATCTAGCTGAAAACAAAAAATCCATTCATATTTAAAGGTCGTACTCATAAAATAACTGTTAACTTCTTTAGATAACAATGAGACAATTTTGCTGATAAAAAAAAATGTAACTAATAAAAAGCTATGACATTGATCTTTACCAATGTTCCATTTAGGCTAGCCTGAGCTGAAGTTCGACAAGGTTAGGGTAGGTATAGTAAGCTGAGATAGATTTCAGTTATACTGGGATGATGTAATAAACAATAATAGTACTAATAATATATCAAAATAATACAGAAATCCATTAAGTATGAGTTATTTTCGTTTTCTGTCATGAGTAGCACAGAAAACGATCACCCAAACGTGTTTAAGACAAACGGTAATGTTAAACTTGTCTGATGTTTCCCGGTTCCTTGTGATTCAAGCTCAATAATCAACTTTTCACGTTTCGAGGCACTTCACGAACATCTTACCTTCATCTGCAAGTGGAGAAGGTGAGTGCAGCGTGGGCAATAGTGTACTTGTGGCCATATTGTGGTGAGAAGCTTCTAAAATTCGTGAGGAATACACTTGGAGCATGATGGATGCCATGTTGACAACAACTGATGATTCGTGTTATTTGATGTTCTAGTGGTTATGGAATAAGTATGGAAATTGTTTACGATATTTTTTCAAACAGATTTGATTTGAATTATGCACTGGATGTTACTGCAACGGATTAAAGAACAAGTAAATTTTCAAAACATAATCTCTGATTTGATGAGATTATGGTGTTTGGGCGCGATAATTCGGTAGACTTCACATGATCAAATCGATAGTTCCATTCATGCCCTCTTTTAGAAATGAAAGTCATTCTTATCAGAATTGTTTGCTCTCAATGTTATATTGGTTATATCTTAGCTAAATGTTATTTGCACGATTTCTGGTTTTTCTGCTTCTGTTCTTAGACTGAGAGACAGATACATGGAGATACGCATACAAGGACCAGTCTTTTGATAAGTTAAGGATATATAACAATATTTCAAAGCAGTAATTATTGCAATACATGATGTAATACGCCTCCGCTCGGAGACACGCGCCATGGTCCGTATGGTACGACCACTTTCGCCTGGAAAATACGTCATATCTCGGCTTTTGCACCATGTTGATAGCATTGTATCAACACTGAGTCACAATTGTAAGCCCAGGCACAGCATTTTGTAGCTTAGTTTCGGCCCAGCGCGGTAAGAGATTGATTTGTGTGTATAAAGTGAATATATATAAAGTTTTGGGTGTGTGGCAATATTATACTGAGTTGCCATATGAGCTATGTTGTGATATGGCGTTGTGCGCGGCGTTTGATTTTGACAGAGTGGTTCATTGTTTATCTATACATACCTGGAAAAAGTGCCACCTCCTTTGTACCATCCCGGTGTATCATCTAACCCCTTGATGATTACAGGAAGTTCTTTACTTGTGATTACACGATGCAATCAGTTCTTACCACTCTAGCTTGTCATTGAAAATCGACGGGCATTTTTAAGGCAGAAAGTCTTGTTCGTGTGACGGAAACAGTCGGAAAAAAGTATGAACAGCGCAATCGGGTACTTCCGTAGTCTAGCATAGCTAGCTAAGCTAGATAAGGTTAGGTTGGCTAAGCTAGGCTTTGCTTGTTTAGCTATGCTGAGCTGCGTAAGGACCAGTTCAATAAGCTTTTGGCACAGCAAAGTACCAATATTTTTTTTAAATGGTTACAACGCTGACTAAGGTAAATCCGTTATGAGCAAGAATATATAAATTGCGCAACAATCTACAACCAGAATCATAAACCAAATCGTAAAAGATATTTATGTTTCTGAGAGGGAATCATGCTGTTTAAAACTTGAACGACATTGTGAAATGTTCTGCTGTAGAAAGGAGCTTTGCACAAACTGACATGTTCTGCACTAGTGAGGAGCCTTGCAGATAGTGTCCCTAGGCAATAATGATTGTTGCAAAGTGCAGAGTATATATTTTACATATGATGTCTGTGTTTATCATTCACATCATATGAATGCATAATGTTAAACTAAATATGAGTTTATTTCTGTTTTGTGATCTTTCTATACCGACTACACTGTACGTGTAGACGGTTAATTCAAATTATCACCTCTGGGCTAATGTTGGAGAGATAAACAGTTAACCCGTGTGTAGTTTGTTG
>JAYMFT010000017.1:542677-562182 GCA_038088735.1 Panulirus argus | reverse complement strand
TACCTCGCTAACGCGGGAAGAGGCTAATATGTATGGGGGGGGGGGGAAAATATATATATATATATATATATATATATATATTTCATTGTTATAATGAAAGATTATTTAATAACTTTTTCATTACAGCAAAACCATAAATTTTAAAATCATTAGCTGGACCACTCTGATGTAATATCATCAAGAACAGGCAAGTGCTCACATCAATGCCTCCACTTGAGCTAGAAACACCCTCTTCTGCCTCATCCTGGTCGAATTCCCATGCTGAAGAGTTGCTGACCAAATGATCATCAAGTAATTCAGGATTTGCCTGGTCCTCTAAAAGCTGTTCAATTTCCTTCCATGAAAACTCACGAAAATATGCATTCTTTAGCAATCACCAGATATAAATCTATGTTTGGTGGAGTTAAAGGATTAACTCATTTACTTTTTAATGATTATAGTGGAAGGCTCAAACTGGTTTCTTAATATCTGCATTGGGTACAACTTTAGGCACACAGGCCCTAAGAAATTAGATTTTTTTCCTTTTATTGGAGAAAGTTTCCCTCTTCCCAGCATTGGCTCGATGTAAATCTCATTTGCGGAAAAGTCAAGGAGGTGTGACCTTTAGTGAGCCTGATGCCTGTTATTGTGTGTGTAAGGTGACTCTAGAGTCTTGTTATAAAGATACTTTAGAAAATGTTTAAATTCATGATTAGTATATATACAGATGATTTAAGTGATACATGATCTGAAGAGATAATGGGTAGTGTGTTAATGGTCAAAAATGGCAAAGAAAGATTCAGTATGGACCTTCAAATTGTCTGACTGCAAGGTAAGCAATATACATATTTCAAAACCCATTCAATTTCAGTGTTGAGGAATATCCTTAAGGAATGTTTTATATATGAGTCTAGTTACACTCATAAATATATAATTTTTAATATTCTTTTTTCTGTAATAATACTGGTTGAAAAATAGAGCAGTTTTTTGTGTGTACCTGAGAGAAAATTGATATATTAGACCTTGAAAACTAATGCGATATTACCCAATCTATTTTCAAAAAAGAAAGAAAAGCATAAACTTTAGTACAAATAATTTCTAGTTGCTAAAAAATACAAAAATGAATTACTGAACAGTATATAGTGTTATATTACTGCTATTCCATTTGAGATGTGTAGGAGTTTCAAAGCAAAGCAAAGGTGATAAGTTTAAGATCCACTTCAAATCCAATATAATGCCCAATATACCCATAAGACATGCAGAGAATTATAATAGTACAGTCTATTGTTGCAACAACTGGTAATTGCTCCTAAAATATCAAAAATTATGTTCACATATGTATCTAGCATGATCATCCAATAAAACTCAGAAACTACAAAAAGAAATGCAATTCTTCCATAATCAATATAATAAGTGAGTCTATGTGTCATACCATTTCATGTGGGTTTCCTAAATGTCTGCAATTCACTCGTATTTCTATGCATATCATTACTTAAGCTTTATTTCCATGTTTTAAGATTTTTTTTTTAAATTCATGGATGGTTCATACTTTTCTTTCCCGAATCTCCCATTTCATTTTGACTTTACAGCATATGCTCACCAGTCTGACTGGTTTTCTTTGCTAGATCAGCTGTAGCTCTTTAAGGTCTGTAATTCATTTTTGCCTCATATTGGGACTGTCTTCTAAATCGTCCTCAAGACCTTTTCTCATCGGCATATGCTTGTTGCACATATGCAGTGCTTTTGCAGTTTTATATTAAAACTCATTTGGTGTTTTGGTATGTAATAGGAATAACTACTGTGTTACAGACTGATTACACCTTCCTATTTCACGTTTACAATTAAAGTGTTGAATTCACCTCCGGAGAAGTTCTTAAAATCTGTAGCTAATGTTGAGACCAGATTGGACCTAAACTCAAAGAGTGTGGAAGAGCTACAGCCATAGGTCGACAAGGACCCCTGCCTGAATTTCCCTATTTAATTACACTTATATTCCATATGATCACTCATTATCCAAAGCTAGTTCAGATGCGTGGCTAAATTGGCAATTTGCCCACACTATATATCCTTTCTCAACAAATTTGTCCAGTTTTTGACATTTCCAACCACTTTTCTTCTGTAGGATTAGTTGGAAGACCAAAAATTTATTTGGGACAAAGCAAATAATTACCCACGGCTTAAATTTATATAATACTGGGGAAAGTTTGGTACCAGCTGATGCATCTAATGCACTACATCCGATCCTAATTTCACTTTTCCTTAATGCCTTCCTTAATGATCAACTAAGGTAATGCTAAAACCTGCCTTCCACCAAGTGTCAATCTGGGAGAATTAATGCCAGTGTGGCAATAGAATGACGCAAACTTCCCATCCCGGCCTTCTATTCCATACCTGTTCTCTCTTCCGCACACATACTCCTTCTATTCCCACATCCTGAGCCTTAGATCGAACTAGATGAACATAACAAGTGTAAATATGGAGGTAAAGTTCTTCGGAACCCTTCAAACAAAGGCTAAAAAAAGGCTCTGACACCCGAAATGAGCACACTGCACTCAGCAACGCTTGGCCTAATTTCCGCTTCACATTTACAACACTAACTTACAAATATATGTCTAAATCCTCAGCGGAGGATACTGCCGGATCGTTCGGCTTGTAAATAACATTAACAAGGGACACAAAAAAGCACCACTTACATTGAAAAACAATAAAGTTAACCAAAGGAGCCTTCTACACGTGCAGATCTATCCTCGGGAGTACCACTTCCGCCAGCTGCCAACAGATGGCAGCAGAGCTGAGGAGGGGCCCCAGAGTAAGCTTAACATCCACTTTCATATATTTTTCATGGAACTCAGAAACAAATGGGTACCTCAGAATAACAAATTGTTTGTTTATTATTGATCAATATCATGAAAAATATTCGGAATAGAAGAAAATTTCCTATATGATTAAATCAGATGGTTTCTTGTTATTCACACTGAGTGGATATGATATTCTCACCAGTCATTGGGAAAAGGCGGGAAACGTAAGGTAGAAAATGTCAAAACAATAACTGAATAATTTCATGCAAACAAGCAGAACATCAGCACATGGGCCGTCTATTTACTTAAGCAGTGAGATGCTCAGAAGCAAAACAACTTATTTAGGATACTGTGGTATCTCGCATATGAAAGCTGACTTGGGTTATTTACTTTTAAAAGAGTCAAAATCTATCTCAATCGACATTTAAAATCTGCTGCTATATACCTGTGGTGAACCATGAACGTTCAAATTCTTAAGCTTAATATGCAGTATCTCAAGGTAGAATTAATCTGTTCATACTGCTGCAGGTGGTTCTATTCCGTTCGTTGACAGGCAGAATAAATATGGATAATTTTTTGCAGGAATGTTAGTTTCCTTAACTCCAAACCTTCGGACTGTCAGCGAAGGAACAAGCAATTTGTTTAAAGCTTCATCTCATCATTCTATTGCAAATCCGTGGAAGCAATACTTGCTTTTCTCCAATAAACCTGTCTGAAATCAAGTGTTACCAGTCTTCATCATCACTTCCCGTTATATAATCATGTACCCAGACAAACTTTTCGATTTTCATTTCTTTTGAATTATAATCACTGGTAGATTTGAATTTCAAAGTGATTTTCAAAAGTTTTTCGATGTGCGAGTAACTCAGTTCTATTTAATGAATTTATGAAAATGGGGACTGCAGTTTGATAATTAGCCAATTCAAATAATAAATGGTGATTTTTCTATAAGACGTCACAAAAGACAAGCTTTTGAAATACGAAATCTAAACTCAGCGTTATATCTTTGAGTCTTGGCCTGAGACCCATCACTTTATATGTAGTCATTCTCCATATATAACTTGAACTCATTAATATAGTTAGCGGACTGGTGACAGCCATTTGGCCCATTAACCCCTGGTTCATTGGTAGATGAATTTAATTTGAAGGATAATAATTATGCCGCCGTCCCCTGAGTCAATTCCTAAAACTAAGTGAAGCCAATTTTCAAGCAATTTAGGTGGCATTACAACTTAATGTCAATTGACAACGTTGCTAAAACATGGAATGAAATTATTTCCTCCTACACGAAAGTACTTTGGAAGACACTTTCATTTATATTTGATTTGTGTGTGATTTCCCGATACTGAAAGAAGTTGCTTGCATCACGCGTAGAGGATTTGCCAGATGGAAATATATTGAAAATAGAAGCACAATAAGCTGAAGAAAATATCGTCCTGCTGAAATACCAACCAAGTGAGTGTTAGATAAGAGAGTTAACTTAATAGGCTTTCCAGTTTATTGAAGAAGTGATAGCGATTTTCAGTCTGGATGATAAGAATGTCATTAAGGATTTCAAGAACATATATTAACAGATTAAGGTAAGTCCAACTTTCTCTTAATGCATATTTCTAGACAACCAACTTTGACCTCAACGCGCTTGGTTAAGTAATCCGTAATCTTGAGAGCATTCATAGTATTTACACTGTGTTTTATATTGAAATAAAATCCATATATGTAAATAGACTGTACTGTAGGTGTTACTGGGGTCTACATGCATGTGCCTAAATTGTAGGTGAAAAATCGTAGTGTGGAATTAAAAAAGTACGGTCTCGGGAAATT
This sequence comes from Panulirus argus, assembly GCA_038088735.1. Classification (NCBI taxonomy): domain Eukaryota; kingdom Metazoa; phylum Arthropoda; class Malacostraca; order Decapoda; family Palinuridae; genus Panulirus; species Panulirus argus. Next base: position 557,584 of record JAYMFT010000017.1, on the reverse strand, counting down.
GACAAATTCTCATTGCAAATTAGTCCATCAGGATATCGGACTAATCTCACTGAAGCTATATATTTTTGGTAATGGTAATGCTGTACAAACACTGTACTGTATTTCAGCTTCTAGTCAATTATGGAAAGTATTCTTGGGAAACGTCCACAGAAAAATAATTAGCGTTTATACGTGGGTGTCTATAGGAAAACACATTGCCGTTTGGCATCTATTTATTTATTTTATATGATTTAAAGACCAAAATAGACTAATCTGACTTAATAATCTTAACAGAGTTTGCTGCAGGTTAGGTAGCTATTATTTGTAAGGAATTCTGCATTGATAAAGAGTCCCACCATTTTCATGTAGGCTTAAAAATTCCCCCCCCCCAAAAAAAAAGAAAAAAGAAACGAGTTTTAGGAGAAATGAATGATTCGGAAGACAAATTTTGGAAACCAAACTTGTAATATGAAAACTATAGAAGTGGGAGAATAGTCAGATTGAAAAGGTGCTAACTGAAATATATTCCTCATCGCTACAGTACACAAGTTTGAAGAATGATATCAATGCATGAAACTACACTAGAATTTTACCTTAAAATGGAGTCTTACCCATTCGTGTTACTGTACAGTCATCCATTTTCCCCTCCATATTTGTTTCTCTATAAGGGATATCAGTCAAAAGCATTTCATGATTGGTCACCAGTACATATTTCTCAAGTGATAAATGTACAGGTGATGTTTTGAGTGTGAATCAACTCCGGTCATCCTCTCGGATTTCGGTGAAATTTTTCTTGTGTCCCTCAACATCTCTAAAGCATGTGACAGTGTGTGACAAGTCTTTACATTTTAAGCTTCCTGTGGTTTTCCTACTTCATCGTTTCTTGAATGCGTAGCTTCCTTTCGACTCGTTCCATGGTAAAAGTCACTGATGAATCGACTTTCCCATCTCATCCAAGCAACTGCAGTATCTCTTTGACTTCTGTCACATTTGCCTAATCTCCTTTCTCCATACATGATTTATCTTCAACCTCTAACCCTTTTCTCTCATGATGATAATTCCATTTTACACACCACCTCTATCCCTCCCCTTTTTCTTCTGATACTTGTTTTCTCCTCTACTCAGCATATTTCATCTCGCAGTTAGGACTTGTGCAACATCTCAGATTGGGGAAGCAGTAACTTTGTTAAATGTGATAAGGTTAAAATGAAATTTCTCTAGATATGTTTTTCTAAGAATTAACCATTTTCCTCTGTTTTAAAATACCATAACTCAACTTGTAAGGCTATATACATGTTGGACATAACCGTAGTCGCCCTATTGTTTTGGAAACTCCGAAACCCCTTACAATCATCACTAAGTCTGCTTCCCGAAAGTTAGGGGTGTTGTGTAGCTACCATTAATTTTTTGCTCTCTGTAAGGGTGTTATTTGTCCTGGTATGGAATCCTCATCACATATATATGGAATGGTTCTTCGTCAACCTTTCTATTAGTGACAGGAATCAAAAGCTTTCTGTCTTAAGTTATCTAAGCGTGCTCTCTCTTCAATCATCCTTTTCTGCACATGGCAGTTTTCCTACTTTCTTACTGGTATTATATTAGCCACTATTCTTGTGAGCTATCAGCACATGACCTTGCCACCAAGGCATGCCTCTGCTAGTGGCTTCCCACAGTTTTATATGGAGACTTTCCTCGTGAGGTTGACCATTATTATATTACCTACTTCCCCAGAACACCTACTTTGAGGAATTATCTTTTTTCATTTTTCTCTTTTTTTATTACCTTTTGACCTTTAGGATTGAAATCCACAAACACCCACAGAGCTTGTATTACTTGTTATATTCTGTTTCTCTTACTTTTTATCTTGCAACCAAGATGGCCTTTGATTAAGGCATGAATTTCTTTATGCCGTGTTGGTCACCATAAAAGAATATTTGGTGAGCCTGAATTGGCTTTAAGAAATCTTGTTTTGAAAGTGTGATGATGTTTTTCTTGTTTAATGAGGTCATGGACAAAGTTTTTCTTTTTCATGATGGAGCTGTGTATGAACATGGGTTTTTGATGGCTATAAGTGTGAGAGGGTAATACTAAACTGCATAGGAAGAAGTTGGGAGTATTATTACCTATATAGAGGTGTACTTCTCAAAGGGACAGTCCACCATGAGGCTCCCTCAACAAATTTAGTTATTTTAGCCATCATTGGTGTGTCCAGTTGACAGATTTTGTGAAAACATTACTACAGTACTACTTAAATGAAAGGCCAAACAAGAATGGATAAAGTTGAAATGGTGATATGTCTTCCTGCTTGGTTAAGTCAACAGCTACTACTGATGACATATTCTAATTGCTGGAAGATGGTGTAGACTTCATTTTGCTCTTTTGTTAAGAATGATTTGGTATTTCAAAAAAGGGAGTGGATTGTATATAAAGTTTGCTCAGTCATGCAAGGGAAGTGGCATCTTACTTTGTTCAGTACTGTATATTCTATATAGCATCATACAACAGCAAAGTTTGCTGGAGATATGTTAAACAGACCTGACCTACCATGGAAAAGGTGGTTGGCTTTAGGAAAGGGTAAATGCATAGATATTTGTGTGGTTTAAAACATTAGATGAAAGATATAAAGTGTGAGTAAAAATAGTGAAGAAATTAATCATGGTTCTGCAATTGCATACCAGATTCATAGAGAAAGATAATAGGAAAAGGGAAAGGAGGACAATTGTTTAATTTAGCTGTCTGAGGGAAGTAGGAGGGATCATAATGGTTATTCCTTGAGTGGCCAGTCTCTGTGCAGAAATTATGGTAAGAAGCAGCCAGACACACTTCTTGGGTCCAAGCCTTTGGGGATGAGTACATATGCAGACATGTCACAACATAATGGTGAACAGGGAGATGACGCCAGGAGAATTAATCATATGAGTTTTTTTTTTTTACAATTTGGTTAATACAGAGGTGGAGGAAAAACTCCCCCCTTTGTAATTACAGCACCCATACATTAACAGATTTTGGGATGTTGATTATGTGGTCTTTCTAGGATAAGAGTGGAGGGCGTTTATGAAATTACTATACCTGGTTGAATAGTGGCATATGAAATTAAGGGGGAAATGAGTGACTCTTAGATCGACGATATAAAGAGAAATTTCATTTTAGCACTACTAAATTTAACCAGGGCACTGCTTTCCCTTTCTGAAATGTTGCACATGTCTAAACTGAGAGAGGAAATATGTTCAGTATGAGAAAGAGAATGAGTAATAGGAGGAGGGGAGGGAAAATGAGTTGAAGTGTGTAAAATGAAATCATCAGCATAAGAATGAGTAGGTTTAGAAGTAGAAGAAAAGAAAATGGCAGTAGGACAGAAACCTTTTAAACATACTGGTGATAGGATTAGAGGAAGTTGACCCATCAGGGACTGCTATAATGGAATGGTTAGAGAGAAAGATACGCAATGGGGAAGAGAGAGAGAGACTAAAAATTGGGTCAAAAAAGCAGACTTTTATGTGGTACACCTTGTCATGTTCTTTGGAAAAGTCCAGGACTACAGCAAAAGTTTATGGAAATTAAAGGTAAATTAGTGCAAAAACTGATGACTGAACAGATTGATAAGTGCAAGGGCAGCTATTCAGCCAATTTTGCCATCACAAAAACATATCAAAGTCAATTTAAAAATGGGATCTCACTCATGTCTCTTTCCTTCTCTGATGACTCATGGTTGTTTTGCCTGATTTTTTAATGCAAAAGATCCATCATTGTTGATGAACAGGTGTTTGAAGATTTGTTGAATTTAGAACAAAGGAATCTTTTTTTTTTACTGATTTTCTGCGATCACAATTTGTTATATTTGATTTTGCAAAAGAAGCTTAATGATCATCTGGGAAGTAATGAACCACAATTTAGGTTTAACTTTATGAGCATAGACATATGTAACTGTCCAAGGAAGACTTCTCATAACTGTTTGCTTTTTTCAGAGGATAGCTTCACTTTTGTGGAACACTTTCAGTGCTCTTTGTTAATGTTTTTCTCTCACATCATGTCAATGAAGCTGAAAATGCAATCTTGACAAAGACCTGATAGAAACAGTTTTCAAGTAGAAACAGTAAACATTCCCCAAACATAGATGCTTTCATCAAAAGGGAACATCTCATGTTTCAAATTGCTTGTAGTGTTATTTATGCTTTTGGTATTAAGAAAATACTATTGTGTCAATTTTATTAGTAACAGTAATTAGGATGTTTTACGTTTTTAAAAAAATTCTCTCCTACTTTTGCAAGGAGGTATGAGGAACAAACAAACGATTTGCAATTTTCACACACCTATTTTCTAGCTATCATGTATAATGTGCTGAAATCAGTGCTACCCATCCACAGCCAAGCCCCTAGACTATTTCATGGTTTACTTTGTAAGCTTCAAGTGCCCAGTTTAATCTAGTGACAGTACATGATCCCTCATCCAGTTCTTTCTGGCCTGTGCACACTTGTTATCTATTTTTTGTGCTCTTTCCATTACTAATACATCATTGAGCACATGTCTAGCTAGTAGGTTTGACATTAATTCTCATGGCCTTTGTAAAAGAAAGATCCCCATGCCAGAGTTACATACTAGGAATAACAGTGTAGGTGAACAAAGTCCAATTTTTTTAAATTCAAGGGAGAAAGCTACTGATATAAATGTAGAGGATGTTAGGGAAAATGATATATGAATGTTGGGAATTAATCTAGGGAAATTACTTGATACAAGCATCTTTACACTGAACTCTCTGTCTGGGCCTTTCTTCGTCTGTTTCCTGTCGTTGATGTGGGAAACAGCAATCAAGTACAATAATATAATAAATAATTCTAAGTTTATGGATGGTTATACATCTCTGAATTTATTAAGGTAAAGGTAAAGGATAGCATTTATTTTCAAGGTTAGTAATTTAATCTCAGTTCAAAATACTTGTGATGATATGGAATTTAGGGTACTAATCCGAGTAATTCAGTTGTGTGAATTTCTTGCTTAAAATCCTTTTGACTCATCAGTTTTGAATTAGCTTACCTGATTTTTGTGGAAAACAGAACTTTGTTTCAATCACTGATGATAAGTAAAACTTTTTTCTTTGACTTCTTGCTGGACTTTCATGATTACCAAATGTTTATATGGTACATGTATTAGTGAAATCTTTTATTAAAGTATATTTGATATTTTCATGAAAACAGTAAAACAAAAGTTTATTAAATTACTAGCAGCACCAGTTAGTAGATGCAGTGCTGTCGTCTGGACAGTGCTGTCGATACTGCCTCCTATTTTGCTAGAAAACCTTTCCCTGCATCATATTAGTCAACTTTTGATGCTAAAAGAGTGTGTTCTTGAATCAATCTCCACACTTCTGAAGACATCATTATCATCAGATAATTCAGGGTCATGTGCCTGGTTCTCCACATCTAGTTAAAAGCCATTTGATTTTCTTCTTAGAAAACTGGCAGAAATGTGCCTTCATGGGTATGGATGGAGAATGACCAACTATGGGTAGAAACTATTGCACACTGCCACCTCAGCCATCACCCAAGCTCAGTGTGAGGCATGGCACCTGATGGTGAATAATCATCTACAAGCATTGCCTAGCTCTTATAGATTTCAGGCTGTAGGTATTAAGGGGTTATTTTCAAGTCTGTTTTCCTTAAATATATTACGAAACAGCATTGCTAGGAATCCAGTCTAATTTTCTCTCTTATTAACTGTTATACAGTGCCAGAGGTCTAGAATTCAGGCTGTGAAATGAGCTGTTTAAGAGCATGTGGTGTGACTAGAAGGAATGAAGAAATGAAAAGGTGTATGAGGGATGTGGTATGAGAAGGAATGCAGAGGGAGTGAATTGTGGAGTGGGAGAATGGGTGAAACAAAATACTTTTTGGTGGTTTGGGCTTGTGGAAAGAATGCAAGACTGGGAGTTTACAAGGAGAGTGTATGATAGTATAATTAAGGGGGTTGGAAGTCTGGAAGTTTATAAGGAAAGTGTATGATGTAATTAAAGGGGTTGGTGTGAGTGGTATAGACTACCTGTGACATGGGCAAAAAGGGTGTAGGAATACTGGAGGAGAGAAACACATGAAGAATGCGTGGAATCACAAATGCAAGGGAGACATGTTAAGGACAGTGATAAGTGGAAACTCTTTTGCTGTGGCCACCTTTTGATAGGAGTTCCCAGAGGGAATAGGCATCAGAGAGAAGGATAGATAGATAGAAGTGACAAAGATACAGTACAGTAATTGCTGTAGGTAGTATTGAATGTTTTATTTAATTTTTTTTTTTTGCATGATTGTGATTTCTCAGGGTATATCATTTAACACTTTTTAGGCAACTGGACCTTACTGTTGTTCTTTTAAAGTATTATATCTTAGATTCATGACCAAGCCCTCATGTAATGCAGTGCTGTGGAAAAGTAGTCATCGCATTTCAGTTTCAAGCTTCTGTCTGCAATATCTTAGTGCTGAATTATTCTTTCATTTGGTAGTTACAGTTTAACTGTGTTATGTCAGGTTATCCTGTTTTAATTAGAATATAATTTTGAAATTCATTAATAGGAGTTTGTCAACATGTTGGAGATGTACAGAGAAGCAAGTGTACTCTTGATTTACATAATAGAAAACAAGTTGCTCTAAAAGGGTTGGATGAGAAATTTATATTTAGCCAAAGCTTACTGCTATTACACAAGGAAGTATGTGTAGTATAGCCATTTGTCTCAAATGCATTGCTTTCTCAGCTAAAAAGAATAATGTGGGCTTATAAATTGCAGGACAGATAAACAGCTAATAGCATCATAGAGCTCTGTTTGATACAAAACATACAAAAGCTGCCAATTATGTACAGTTCATTTTATATAGTAATTTCTTTATACAAGGTATTTACATATTTTGGCACATAACATGTCAGATTCACAAGTGCACGAACAGAAGCGTGCTAAAAAGCTTTGTGACTGTACATTAAATACAAATATAAAACAATAACAGCAATAAAGCTTATACATGCTAATAATGAGATCCATAACAGATTATCACAAAGAAGATTCTTATTGATAGGATGGTGGAGCACTTGGTGAGCACAGCAGGCCTAAAGGCCACCAATTATAGCAGCCTAGCACCACACCATGGCGGAGAATCATTACAGCACAGGTACTTGTTGGTATGTACGTAGTCAGTGTCAGGGAGTGGCACCAATGTCTATCATTCTAGCAGGTACAGCTGTATATTAATTCCATATAATAAATTTAATATAAATTATTCAAACATCACAACACTGGTACCACAGGGGTGTGAGGGTGGCACAGTCACTGATCACTGGTAATAACAGTCAAAGTCTATTTCCAAGTTGGGGCTGGCCATGTCCAGATGGCATCATCACTTCTGCACATCCCTCTATTGCTGGTCATCACTGATACGCAACATTAAATATGTACAACTTATATGTCATGTCTTTTGCTATTGAGAATAAATGGAGTATGGTGGATTTACGACGTACAAGAGTTATTACGACAATGTACTATTACGACATATAGCATTACGACGTGGCATTACGACAAAATGAGTATTATGCTTTGGGTTTGAACCTTGACATGTAGAAATCGCAATCACTGCAGTAAGTGGAGGGTGGGTTAACAGTCTTTTTCCTGCAAAGGTTACAGGGTTGGAGAGCAGTACCTGCAGTAGGTGCAGCAGTTGGCTTTTTAGAGGATTTGTTCACTGTAGAGTAAATGGCAGAAGGATCTAGTGGTCCACAAAAGTGACTTGGTCCTCCTTTTACACCACCTCTACCAACACTACCATATCCAGACCCATGCTGTTGCTGCTGTGGCTGTGGCTGGGCCTGCTGCTGTGGGTGTGTGTGTGTTGCATGTTGCTGTTGTTGTGCTGGAATGCTGGGCTGTTGCTGACGGCTAAAACTTCCACCTGGGGTATAACCAGAGTAACTGTTTGGTTGTGTGGTAGTTCCCTGGTGGCTGTGAGATGAAGGTCCAGTGCGCCCCTGAGGGTGCATGGGCTGGTGCATCTGTGGGTGTATCTTTTGGTGGTGAGTTTGTGAATGTGCCTGTGGATGAGTCTGAGGTTGACCCTGCACTGGGCTTGGGTGTGGGACACGTTGGTATGGAGGGTATGTCCTTTCAGCTTCTGTATGATGCTGCACTCCAAGACTGCTATTCTGTCGAGTCATCATTCCTGGGTAAGGAGTGACAGGTTGTCTTTGAGGCTGCTGCTGCTGTGGAGGTGGGTAGTGTTGAGTCTGCTGCTGTTGTGGCTGGTAATGCTGTGCTTGCTGTTGCTGCTGTGCTGGTAGGTGTCTAAGATGCTGTGTTTGTTGCTGTCCTGATCTGGAAGTATGCTGACCAGGAAGAAGGTGTGGCATCTGAGAAGGATGCAAACCATTGGCAAGAGGCCTTCCCTGACTCTGTCCATGTGACACCTGGGAAAGTGCTACTTGGCTTGGCTGGGCATGAGTTTGGGGCCCATGAGGACCCAAGGACTTGGGAGCACCCTGATGCACAGAAACACTTGGGGGAGGCTGGTATGGCGGAGGCAATCTCACCTGTGTATTATTTGGTGTAGGTTGCTGATACTGCTGCCCATGGGGATGTGTTGGATGACCATGGTTATGATGAGGCTGTGTAGGAGCTAGTGCTTGAAGATGCTGTGTAGGTTGAGGTTGGTTTGTATAACCGACTTGGGATGGATGAGGCTGCTGTGTGGTGGACTGGGGTGGATATGTCTGTGTTGGATGTGGGTGGGGTTGCCCATGATGTGTTGAGTTATGAACTGATTGGGTGTGATAGTTCTGTGAAGTGTGGGTTTGGGACGATGGATGTGTTTGTATATATGAATGTGGCTGGGACTGAGACTGTTGTGAGTTTCCAACAGACTGATAATGTGGACTAGCCTGTGGTGTAGGCACATTAGCTTTTGTCTGCGTTGCTGAACAATTTGGTCTTGGACTAACAGGCTCCCCACATGATGAGGTGTCAGTGTCTGACATGGATGATGATGCAGTTAAGGCAGATTTCAAAACCCTTTCCAAAATAGGATTAGGAATGTATGCATCCTCTTCCTCATCTTCTGCTGTTGCAACTAGCACCACCTGATCACAGAATGTGACGCTTTTCTTAGATTTTTTCTTTTTTGCACCATCACTGGAATTTGTATCTGTACTAGTATTTAGTTCAGAATCTTCTTTGGCACTGTCACTAACACTATCCTTACAATTACCAATAGCACTTTCACTATGTTCGGTTCGTGTCCGGTAAGAGGAACTCAATCTGCTCTCATGTCCACTGTGGGATGGTAGTTGCAGAGAGTTGCACTGGGTATACTCCCTCGTGAATAATTCCTTGCTGACTGTCTGTTGCCGCTCATTCATTTCTTCACGTGTTGACAGCTGGGTTGCTGTTGGAGGTAAGGAGACATTTCCATCTACTTCATCTGCTCTGCTCTCACCTTTACTTGTATTCAGTGCCACATTTTCAAATTTTGAGGCTAAGTTCCGGACAGAAGGTGCCCCATTTTCACGGTTGCAATTAGTACCAGTTTCAGTTGCATCATTCTTAGCCCCTGAGCCGGGTCCATTCTGATCCTGCATCTTTTTCCGCATGGCTGCTTGTTTAGCCTGCAGTTCTTGTAGCCAATCGCTACTACTTTTCGGTGATGACTGAACCCGATCATCAATGGTTGCGCCATTATTTTCTTTACTCTCAATTATTTGCTGCCGCTTTTGTTGTAGCTGTGCCAGCAAACTTGAGGATTCTGGGGCGCTAAGGGCCTCGGGGGTAGCCCTGGACACCGGTGGGGGAGGGGGAAGAAGTCCCCTGATCTTGAGATCCTCCACGGCCTCCTCCAGTGGAGGAGGAGGAGGAGGAAAATCCTCGCTACTCTGTCTTGAGTGCGAAATGTCAGCCCAAACGGGAGCAGTGTTGATCTGAGCTTTAGATTGGTGGCTAGCCATCTGATGACTGTGTGGGTATATTTGTTGCTGGTGGTTTTGCTGCAGCTGTTGATGAATTTCATGCTCTTGTTGCTGAGTCTGTTCTTGCTTCTGATGCATCTGCTCCTCTTTTTGATGGGGCTGTTGCTGCTGATGATCCTGTTGTGGATGCATCTGCTGATAAGGCAGTTGATGAGGCTCCCTAGGAGGAGCTTCCTGGTGCACATCAGCACATATTGTGATTTGCGTAGGAGTGCCAGGTGGCTGTTGCGGCGGGGGCTGCTGCTGTTGCTGGTCTGGGTACAGAGGTCCATTGTAAGGAAGAGAGTTGCTCTGGTACATGTCATATTGTGGAAGATGTGTGTGAAGATACGGCAATGACTGTGGTTCAGTTTTAAGCATATTATTGTTGTTATTGTTATTGATGATTTCTGGTGTGTAACAACGAGGTGGAAGTGCTGGTGGGTCCTCATCCTGATGATCGCTCGGAGGGAGAGGGTACGGTGGCCGTTTTTCACGCTTTTTCTCTTCCTTCCGGCTGTTTTTCTCGTTTTTCTGAGATAGCTGCGACGTGATGCGTTGTGGAATAGGCGGAGGGACCTTAGTCGCCGCAGTGTTTTTGGCAGGTGATAACCCTTTTCCCACACTGCCGTGGAAGCTCTTTCTCATAAGCTTACTACGTTCAAGGTTGGGGTTGCTGTACTCCAGGTGACCTTCACTCAGGTACCCGGCCATGGTCTTCTCTCCAGAAGGAGTAGTTGGTCGTGAAAAACTGCGAACCTCCAGGTCATCTGCCGCAGACTTTGGGGTCTCGCCATCCTGACCCTCCCGCAAGTCTGGCATGCTGCGGTTTTTACGTCGGATGAGGCCACCCATCAGTAGTTTCCGTCGTATCTTGTGCTGCTTCTTCCCAATTGATTTTTCTTCCTTGACCTCAACAATTGCATTGACATCATCCTTTTCGATGCTTTTCTTAGAGCCCTTTAAACTATGGTCACTGGAGTAATCACTGTCACCCGAGCGATTCTTCCCACTCTTCTTTTCCTTATGTGATCGGTCTTTTGTCTTTTCCTTCTTTTCCTTTGATTTCTCCAGCTGCACCTCACTGTCATCCTTCTTCGACACCTTATCCGGAGATAATTTCTTGCCCTTCTTCTTGGGCAGTGTGGCATAAATCTCTATGTTGGTATTTTGAAGTTTTTCGGCAGTTTGTGCAAGGGTTACCGCAGTGTCCAGCTGCTCCTGTGACCTGGCTTGCGACCCGCTGGAGGCGTCACGCGACCCCTGTCTGCTGTGGTGGACTGACCCTTCTCGTGATCCCTGCCGACTGGTACGTGACCTCTGGGAGTCCCTTGAGCCTTGACGGCTGTGATGAGGAGCATCTGCAAGAGATTTGCTTCTGTTAAATGACAAAGTTCGAACATTTGGGCTTAAATCTGAATTTTTAGTTTCGAATTTTTAAGATTAGGAAGCCCAAACTTTCTGGATGTTGTATCCCTATTAAACCTTATAAACTATATAAATTTTTGCCCCATTAATTTTTTTCATGGCCTGATCTAAATAACTGATGTTTAAGTGTCCATGTTCTTTGATAAAAGAATTTTTCTTTTATCCTATTAGAAATTTACGGGACTAGATGTTACCCATTGAAAAAAAATCATGTCCTGAATAGTTATAACTGCGTGTCTTTCTTGCTCTAAGAGTAGGAGAGTCGGGCACATAAGCAACCTACCAAGTTTATACTGTCCCTCCCAGGCTGCGGTCTCCTCCTGGATAAGGATGCGACGGTGCAGTGAGCGGGCCCGCATGACGCAGGTGTTATGCTTCATGCGGGCAAAAGTCAGCGAGTGAGCATTGTTGTAGGGCGCATCCATGGCCGCGCGCGTCTTGGCCGCTGCAGCATTGCACAACTCTAGGGCGCCCTGTAAACAAAAGCAGAGCATGAGTGCGAGTTCTTCATATATTTCTAAATTCTTGTATACCACCATTACACGAATTCATCATTTAAACAAAGTAATTCTCTTAAGATTGTCTGCCAAGTACTAACGGAAAGATCTCCAGATTCTTCCCGGGCACGGGCCTCTTCTAACAGCGAGTCGGCAGCAAGACAGAGGCTCTCGCAGTTGCCGCCCGTCTCGCTCTCGGTGAGGGTGCTGACGCTGCTGCTGTCCTGCTGACTCCCGCCAGTGTACGTGCCGGGGCTGTCGCTTGCCTGCACACACTCGGGGATCTGCTGAAGCTGCTGCCAATAAAGAGTATCGAATTTAGTAATATGAAAGGAAAAAAAGTTGTAATTTCAATATGTAGCAAACTACAGTCGTTTGGTAATGAATTATACAGCTTTGTATATTCATGAACTAACTATGGATAAAACTTAATAAAAGTTTTTTTACCTGCAAGTTATGCTTCAAATTCTGCTGGATGGGATAGGAGTCGTTGGAAGAGAGCGAGTAGGAATCGTAACCGGGGTCGTACTGTCCGTTGGGCATGACATTCGGGGGCTGTCCCGTAGTGTTGTGGACGTGGGTGTGTTGTGGCGGGACTCCCACGCCCAGGTTGGCGTACTCCGGGTGGTCAGTGCGGGAGGGGCTGGGCGGCGCCTTGGAGGTTGGTGAGGGCGGCTGGCGACCGGTCTTACCCACGATAAACAAGTAGGGATGTTCAAGCGACGTGGAGGAGGAGGAGGACGCGCTGTTCCGGTCGCCGCTCCAGTTGCCGGAGTCTCGGCGTCGTGGCACGTTGCTGCCCTCCGGCATCTTCAAGCCATCTTTCTCGAACTGTTCGAGGGACGAGTTGCTGTTCCGGTTGCCGTGCTGGTTGTAACCGTTGCAACTGAGTGAGCGCTGCCGCTCCTGTCGCTGCGGATCGTTCCGTCTGCCGGCATAGACAGAGTCGTCAGAGTCCAGTCGGCCTCGGCCGGGGATGCTGGGCTTGTTGGGGAGCACAGAGCCGCTCTGCTTGATGCTTTCCAGCTGCCGCCGGTAGTTGGAGTTGCCCGCCTCGAACACGTCATCACTATGACCTTCGCCATTGCCATCCTGGTATACGTGGGCGGCGAGGGCGTGAATGTTCTGGTAGTCCCTGTGGGTGTCGCGCTGGGCGGCCACCTCCGGGCTGGGCGTGATTGCTCGGCGGGGAGTGGGTCCCGAGCCCTCCCCACACTTCTCCGGGTTTGGGGTGACGGCACGGCGAGTGGAGGCCTGGGAGTAAGGCTCTCCAGAGTTAGTGCTGGGCTTGACGGGAGGCTGCGAGTTGCGGGTGTGTGGCCGGTGCCCCGGTACCAAAGTCACGGTCCGTGGAGCGCTGTCCACGGGCACGGGCGTCCCACTTGGGTTAGCGTACAGCAACAGCAGCGGCTGGAAGTGGCCGCGCCTACATTTGTCAACCACCTGTTCCCAGTGTGGCCCGATCTCACGCACAGTGGCATCGTCGAAGTAAATCCATACGCGGAGCTTCGTATGGTAGAAGAACGTTGAGTAATGCTTGCCGTAGTAGGTGACAACGCCGACGAGCTGGTGGTGCGTGTGCTGTGCCCAGCGGTCGTCCACCACACTCTGGAAGACGTCCCTTAGCCTGAGCGTGGTGCCCACGGTGGCGAACACCGCCATGATATGTTCCAGCGTTGGTCTCTCAGAGTCCCATACCACGCCGATGGAAACAATCTCCGGCCGGTTCATCAGAGTCCGACAGATCTGGATCTTGGCCCCACACGCGCTCTGTAAACAAGCAGGTGACGATGGTAATGCCTATATACAAAATCCAGACACTTGCTGCTAGATGCATTTACAATCGTTTGCCGAGAATCCTAAATTAAAGTACAAATTTAGAAACAAATTCAACCTATTTAACGGCTATCGTACTTGCATGACTACCTGACCTCAATGGCTTAGTTCTATATATTCATTAAAAACTGTCAAGAGAAATCAAAATTAATACTTACGGGACAATCACGTATGTCTCCCATGCCGCCGGCCTTCTTAAGGAGCTGGCCAAACATGTCAGGCGGCTGCTGCTGCGGAGGTCCGCCGCCAGCGTCACTCATCTGTTTGGCCTGGGCAGTGAGAGCAGAGGCGGATACGTAGTGCACCATCTGCGTGAAGGGTAGAGGCTCGGAGGTGGCGCCGCAGTCGCCACACACGCTCTGCTCCACCAGCGTCATGGCGAAGCGCTGGTGAGGGATGCAGTGGCGGGCGCTGCACATGTCCTCCGCCTCCCCGCTCGCCACGTGGAAGTGGATCCGCAGCAAAATATTCTCGAAGCATTCGGCGGCGTCGTCCATGAAGCCCAGCTGGAACCGCTGCTGGTTGTAGAAGGTCTGGGCGAGGGCTCGACGCAGGGCGTCGGGAGGCAGGGCGGACTCATGGCTGTACTGCAGCTGCGAGAACAGTTCCTGCCGGAGGAAAACGATCACCAGTCAGTACACTGGTTAAAAGGGAAGAGGTCTTTTGCCGATTTGTCACATGTATGTGTGGTGCAACCTGAACGTAACACTAATGTTGTTATCCTTAATGTTTTGCTTATTTGTTTCTGGCACAAACCACGCAAACTTTATTCTATCCATTAAATTTTTATTAAACTATCATGTCTATCATTTGTGTTCATAACCTGTCAATATGGCCGATTTACCAGTCTTTAGTGAATCTGCTCTTTGATTGAGCACATATTACAGTTTTGTCCAATACCAGAATTTATAAACACGCTTAACAGAAGAAATGATGTAAGCAAATATCACCGAAACGAGAAGATTCAAACTACTATAGACCATAAAAGACCATCTTGAACACAAATCATAGACACTATTTTCTGTAAAGTAATAGATACATATTTTATGTTCCCAATTTCCCGTGTCAGCGAAAGTAGCGCCAGGAACAGACAAAGAAATGTCCTCATTCGTTCACCCACTCTAGCTGTCATGTATATAGCTAGCACGCACACACACACACACACACACACACACACACACACGGGTAGTGTGTGTGGCGTGCAGCC
>JAYMFT010000017.1:522195-542577 GCA_038088735.1 Panulirus argus | reverse complement strand
TCCCTCTAAGGCTCGGTCCTCTGTTCTTAACGCTACCTCGCTAATGCGGGAAAAGGCGAATATGTATGAAAAAAAATAATAATAATAATAATAATAATAATTATTTCTTTTCATACAGATTTGCTATTTCCCATGTTACTGGGGTAACACCAGGAACAGATGAAGAAATGCCTCATTCACTTACATCCACTCACTGGTTGTCACGTTTAATGCACCTTAACCAGAACCACCTATCCACAACCAGGGCCCACATACCTTTCCATAGTTTTCCCCACCTACTTCACATGCCTTGGTTCAGCCCATTGACAGCATGTCATCCCTGTATACCTCATTGCTCCAATTCATTCTATCCCTTGCATGTCTCACACACAACCAGATGCTCAGGCCCCAAATCTTCAAAACACCATTCACTCCATCCTTCCACCTCCTCCCTTTCCTTGATCCCTCCACTTTTAACATGTATAACCTCTTTGTCATCCATTCTTCATTCATCTTATATACCAGTCGAAAACATTTCAGCACACCCTCTTCAGCTCTCTAATACATATTCATCTCACTACCACCTCTCTTACTCTATCATTTCTTATTCGATTAACCCTCCTCACACCACATATTGTCCTCAAACATCTCATTTCCTACACATCCATCCTATCCTCTATATTTTCATCTTCATCACAGGCCCATGCCTCACATACATACAGCACCAATGGAACTACTATACCATCGAAAATATATATTTTTGCCCTTAAGGACAGTGCATTCCATTCCACACATTCCTTAACGCCCCCAAGACCTTAACTCCCCAATCTACCCTATGGCTAACTTCAGCTCACATGCTTCCATCTGGTGCTATATCCACTCCCAGGTATATGAAAACACTTCCTCCAAGTTCTCTACATTCAAACTAACATTACAAATAATCTTTTTTCACTGCTAAACCTAATAACCTTGCTTTTACTCACGTTTACTCTCAGCTTTCTCCTTTAACACACTCTCCCAAACTCAGACACAAGCCTCTGCAGTTTCTCGCTCAAGTCTGTCACCAGTGCCATGTCATCAGCAAACAAAAACCGACTCACCCCCCCCAACAGACTGGATACCTGCTCCTCTCTCCACGAACTTTGTCTTCACCTCTCTAACCACCCCATCCATAAATCAAACAGCCATGGTGACAGCACATACCCCTGCCGCATACTCATTTTCACCTGGAATCAACCATCAGCCTCTTTACCTACTTGCACACACACCTTACTCTCTTTATAAAGACTCCTCACTGCTTCTAAAAAGGTTTCCTCCAATGCCATATATTTAGGGTAACTTTCACAAAGCATCCCTATCAACCCTACAATGTGCTTTCTGTATATCCATAAATATCACACAAATACTTCTGTTTCTCTAAGTATTTCTCACAACCATTATTCAAAACAAACATCTGATCTACACATCCTTTACTACTCCTGAAACCACATTGTTCCTCCTCAGTCTGATGCTCTGTGCATGCTACCAACTTCTCAATTACCAATCTCCCACACAACTTATCATGTGCACTCAACTAACTTATACCTCTGTAATTTGAACATTCACTTTCATCTCCTTTGCCTTTATACAGTGGCAATATACAAGCATTCTGCTAATCCTATGCACCTCACCATTATCCCTTAATTGCCACATTACCCACTTTTGTATTCACATTACTCATCACTAAACTTGAACCCTTGCATCAAAATTGCTGACACACACAATCAGGTCCTCCTTAAACTCCTCTTCCTCATCCTTCTCATGTCCAGGACCATTAACACTAATAATCACCAAACTCTCATAATCCATTTTCATTTCTATCCTTATCAGTCAGGGGCTAACTTTCTTACACTTTCACACATTCCCACAACTCCTCCTTCAGCAGGAATGTTACTCCTTCCTTAGCCCTCACCCCTCACACTAACCCCTGACTTTACCCCTAAGATATTCCCAAACCATTCTAACTCCTTAACCTTCTTATAAGTTTCACTCAGAGGTGAGTAAGATACCTTTTGCTGATAATGTAACTGTGGTGACAGATTTCAGTGAAAAACTGTGGAAGATGGTAACTGGGTTTTGAATCATGAGTGAAAGGAGAAAGATGGGAGTAAATGTCAAATGTAAATGTACTGCCATAAGCAGTACATAGTCATATTAGTTGGGGGGACATGGTTTTGAATGGAAAAACTTGAGCAAGCTGTGTTTTGGATACCTGGGAGAGGACATGGCAGCGAATGGAACCATGGGAGCTGAAGAAAGTTATAAGGTGGGTGAGAGGGTGAAGATCCTAGGTGCAATGTGGAATATGTGGAAAGAGGTCACTCTCTGAGAGGATGAAGATGGTCCTGACAGTGTTGTATGAATGCAGGGTGTGGCGTCTAGATAAAAAAGTACAAGAGGTTGAGTGTGATGGAAATAAAATGTTTAGGGACAGCATGAGATGCAAGAAGGGTTGATCAAGTAAGAAATGATAGGGTAAAAAGAGATTTGTGGTAATGAGATCAGCAAGGCTGAGAGAGCTGAAGAGGATGAGCTCAAATGGTAAGGACACAAGGAGAAAATGAGAAAGGAGAGGCTGACAAAGAGGGTATATGTGTCAAGAGTAAAGGGGAAAAGAAAGGCGAGACTGAACTGGAGATAGGACAGAGTGAAAAATGTTTTGAGTGGTTGGGGGTTGAATATACCAGAGGGTGTAAGGTATGCAAGGGACAGTATGAATTGGAGTGATGTGATATACAGGAGGTGACAAGTTGTCAATGGACTGAAGCAGGGCATATGAAGTGGTAAGGGAAACCATGAAAAGATTGGCAGGGCCAGGTTGGGGATAGTGGGTTGTGGTTTCAGTGCATTACATATGAAAACTAGAGAGTAGATGTGACTGAATGAGAGCATCTGTTCCTGATGCTTCCTCACTTATGGGGGAAATGGCAAACAAGTATGAAAAAAGATGATGAACCTATGGAAATGGGGTTCCTAAATTCTTGAATTCATTAAAACATGTTCTTCATATCTTCGATAAGAAACTAACCTTCTCACTGAGCTTCTGAGCTGTTTCCTTGGCGGCGTCTTTCTGTATCACGCACTCCTCATACCTGATGGTTGAAATATTCTCGTATGAAACTAAAAAAGTTGAAAAATTTAAGAATGAATGAACTAAAAGTAGACACAACAAATATGATGTATACACTGCTAGTCTAACAAAAATAATGAAAAGTAACCTTGAACACTTGAAAATATAAGGAACAAAAATAATGTAGCTAAGGGTCTTCAAAAGTTGTATTTAGATGAACAAAATTTGACAAACCAAACAAGGAAAGAGAGGCAACCAAATGTGAGAAAATTTGGAGTAATAATAAAATTCCACCAGGGTATAACTTCCTTTATTTGGCAATATTTAGTAAGTGTGGTACATCTGATTTCTTGAGATAATATTACACTGTTATCACAACAAACACTGGTAAAGTGGGGGCACAGCTTCAGCAGAAATGTGTTTTGTTCATCAGCACAAACATGGTATCTATGTGATCATGGCTGCCTCAGCTGATAACGTACAACACTTGGCTGAAGGTTTGCCAATTTTTGTTTATCTAATAAAGCCTTCCTATTTTTTCCAATAAAAAATTCTTTCTATGGAGATTACATAAAAAAATCCTACATCAGAGCTTGAGATTCATCATATAAATAACAGACATCCATGGCTATCTGAATAGGACATACTTTAAATTCACCTCACTAATAAAGTAATTAAATGCAGTATGAGCATTAGGAATCTGAATGTGTTCAATACTATGGTAATATGGTAGCTGATGCCATTTTTGAGGTCAAGTGTTATGGGATATCAAGTTGGAATCCATGCAAGGTAAGTGAACCACAGCAAATCAATAATTATACAGCTGTACATAAACAAGCACTGGCATGATACATAAAACTCATCAAAGGAAGTATATAATTCATAGCTGTTCATATCACAATTTACCAGCTGCCCTATTTTGAAGCTCAGACATGCTGGCTGATTTGCCCACCCCCTTTTGTCCCTCCCCATCTGCCTGCTCCTCGCCCATGCTATTAGTAGGTGGCTGAATGTAGGATTTGGACCGAGATCTCTGTCCTGCTTGTGAGGGTTCATTAGAAGACTGGGGGCCCTGGAATACATACTGTGACTCCAAATTGCGTATGGTCTCTGCCATTTCTGCCGCCTTAGCCTCCAGCCGACCGATGAGTTCAGTTTTCTGTTTTAATGAGCTCTCACACTCCTGAAAAACACATAGTAGAGGATACCAAAGGTTTCCATCCATTTTCTTTTGTTGACATTCCTTGCAGATTTCTTCACTTATGACACTCATGGACATGAAGACTACAGGAAAGTGCAAGAATACAAAGAAAATAAAATACAATACATGAAGCCTCTTCCAATTTTTACCATTCACATAAACTGCATGACTATTATGCGCAAGAGTCATCACACTAATAGTTTAACAGAGCTGAGGTGAAGACATTTGTGAAAATAACAGATTAATGTGGCAAATTCATACTATGAACATTTGACTAGTTTGAAGTGTTTCAGTGTTTTAGGAAAGCAGCATGGATGCCCAACACATACTACACACAATTTACAGTGAGTTCAGTGGTAAAAAATTATTGCTGAAATTATAGTAAGAGTACAGGAAAAGTGTTTAAGAAAATAAAGACACAATCTTATCAGTAAGGCAACATACAATGCAACTGTTGATGTGCAAACCACAAGAAGAACCTAGTCCTAATATTCACATGTCAAATGCCATCAGTTTCCAGTAACACAAAAGAAAGGCATTCTGCAAAGACATGTAATCAAGTCAAAAGGACAAATTTTGAAAACCTAACAACTACTTGTTTCTGATTATATTTCCTTTACAACCGAAGTGTTAAAACTAAACGTAATTTTATCACTACAACTTAATTCCAAACTCTAAACATCTTATAAAAAAGTGTCAAAATATAGTTTCGGCTACCATTATTACAATTTCTCACTTTTGGTCAGGATGACTTGAGGATGTACTTTTACTATGAGAAGTATAATTGGGCTCAGAATAATTTTTAAGATTAATTAGCATGCTACTGATTTTTGAGGTTTTCTCTTGTAGACGTTCCACCAATATGCCCTTCTCGAAAATTTCCTGTTCACACTCCTAGAGGACAGAGAAGGTGTGCATTAGTAGAGGACAACAAAGAAGACACAGGCCTGGCCCTTAATTCTTGGTGACAATGCAAACAACTACTGCAAAAATTAATATCACAGTGATGCAATATTCACTGAGGAGTATGAATTTCTCGGCAAATAGTGCAAGCAAAATCTGACCAAAAATCTGGGCCATGTTAGCATAAGCAAGCTCTCCTAAAGTCATGCAAATTTAGTTCTTTACAGTCAGACATTACAACTCCCATTCATTTACAGGAAAAAAGAATTAAAGAATCAACACAGAGTAATGAGAAACTGTTGTATTACCAAATACTGTATAGAGAAATACTAAACTGAAAGCTGTATAATGTCCTGACCGTAATTTCAATTGCAGTTTGTATATGTGACAATGGCAATTCTTAAGTCATGAGAATATCACTAGTGAGAGAAAAGAATGCGTGTGGACTAAAATATTCTAGAAAGGAAGGGATGTGCAAAATATTCTATAAATGAAAATGGTGAATGTATTCACTTACGATAATCAACACTTTGGAGCATTCAGAATATCAAAGAATATCATGTGATACAATGGATAAACAAAGAAGATATAAGTAGTAGAGCTTCTACTACTTTTTAATTTTTACCTTCTGCAAATAAGCATTTCTCAATAAAGGGTAGTCTATTTGTGTGCATGTCATGAGAAAGAAAATGTAACAAATTTTAAATGAAAATGATAACAGTGCACAATATTACTGCAATGCCTTCATATCTTGAGAGTAAAGTAACTAAAGATTAAACATTATCAGACAAAACACAGAAAGTTTAAAGACGTGTCAAACAAAAGGTATCTTAAAAAAAAAAAAAAAAAAAAAAAAAAAAAAAAAAAAAGAGAGAGAGAGAGAGAGAGAGAGAGAGAGAGAGAGAGAGAGAGAGAGAGAGAGAGAGAGAGAGTTAAATTGTTAACAATTCACTATAATATTTCATAAAATAAATGACAGTTTCACACAAATGTGATGTAAAGATAACATTTCTTCCCCTAAATATGATGTGTGAAGGGTATTAGGAGGAAGCACTCTCCTACTCTGGAACTGCAATGTGGGTAGAAGGGTGTATAGAGTGACAAAAATTGCCCTTTGCATCACTGCGGATTTACAATGTGACCTTGAAAAAGTGCATTAAGGTAAACTGTTTGGTCGCTGCTGCTTGTCTGTAAATTTTTCTCTGCACCACAACATCCTCAGTAATCTTTTTTCCTATCCTTAAACTGTGCTCCAGGTTTGGATCCATGTTCATTGCCAATTGGATCATCTGTTTAGATAGCTCAAGGGACATGAGATGTTCTTCATATTGAGTCCACTTCACCCCATGCCCCATGTTCTCCTGCTGTTGCTTTTTTCCCAACTGCTCCTAAACATTATGTTCCATTTCATCAGCCTGCAACTCCTCTTCATGTGACACTAGCAGCACCCTAATGTTTGTACCTTAGAGCTCATTAAATCAAACATTCCATCCTAGGTTGACTGCGTGGGCCTTAAGTTTCCTGGGAAAGGTAGCTATGACAATATGGCTCACACTCACTGCCTCACCAGTGGACTTGTCGTTGTGAAGAAACTTACTTATTACACTTATTGAAGCAAACCTTACTCGTCTTAAAACTCCTCATAAACAATGATTTGAAGTGTTTTACTAATTCAAATCTTTTTTACCTACATACCTTAAAATTCCATTGATCTATCACTCTTACCATTTTAAACTTGCTCATTTCATGTTGAGACACAGTAGTTATATATGTCTATTACTCATAAAGAATAAACAGGAAAGGAATGTTGAAATACAAAAAACAAGTTCTCTATCTTTTTTTGTGTCTACCTATCTATTTATGTCTCTGATGTCCATTCCCTCTGGGAACTACCATCAAGGGGGTGGTCACGGCAAAAGTCTCCACTTTTTGAATACATACTTTTTCTACCTCAGCAAGGTTGTGTTAGTAACAAACGAGCATCTGCCTCATTTTAACACACCTCTCAATCTGTAATGTACGATGCATGGAAACCAGAACCAACCATCAACTGCCAAGCCCCACAGACTATTTACCTGCCTGCTTGATATGCCCTGGTTCAGCCCAGTGATGGCATATTGCTCTAAGTTTATTCTATCCCATCCATGTCTCTCATCCTCTTGAATATTCAGGCACTGATACCCTAAAGTCTCCTTGACTCCATCCTTCCATCTTCTTCTTGGTCTTCCCCTACCCCCTTACCAACATTTTTGGCAAGTAGATCCTCTTAAGTCAAATTTTCTTTGCTCATCCTTTCCACACATAATTTCCTTGCTGAATATGCAATTCTTGATTGCATTCTCCAAAATAGTAATAGAGAAAATAAAGTAGGTAACAGTAGCTTGCTCTTACTTAAATCTCATCTTAATCTTAAGATGAAAATCTATAAATAGTTGTGGAAATTATAGATAAGCTTCATAAAAATACGGGTAGTGGCATTAGTTTACAGACCTCCCACACAAACACCAAAAATAGATGAAAGACTAGGACTAGTTAATGAATCTATAACAAACACGACCCAATTACAGTGGAAGCTTTTAACATGCTGGTATATAAGTGGGAGGCCTCAATCCCTCTCCTGTAGTTTTGACCATGGACTCAAACTAAATTTGTTAAACAATGCCCTAATCCAATTTCTATAGAAAATTACCAGTGACAAAAACACATTAGACTAACTTCTACCTACAAATTATGATCACATTTATAACGATGAAGACGAAACTTATGTGCTACTGTACTGCAGACAGTCATTTTTCAAAAGTAAGCCAAATTGGTGGAAGAATATTTTAAAGAACTGCTTGTTTTCTAAGCAAGCAGCTCATAAGAAACTCAAAGAGAAAAACAGCCATCATGATCAGAATAAATTTTGTTATCTGGGATAAAAAATTAAGACTTATGAGTCAAAACAACATTTCTATGAAGTGTTTAGTGCAAAAGAGTCATCATCCAGACAACTGATCCATCAATTAAGGAAAATGGTGATTCCATTCAAGACTATGAAGCCATGGCAAAGATCTTAAAAATAATCTTTCTATCAGCATTTACCACTGAGGACACCACTCAAATCCCAGTTCCAATTCCATTGCTGAGACAGGAAAACATTTTACTACATAAAGGCATATAGTCTGAATGTACACTAACAGCACAAAATGGAATAAAAGTAAATAAAATGGCAAGTCCAAACAAGTTTTATCCAAGAACATTCAAAGTACCAAAAATTAAAAAATTTTTGCCCCTTCACTGCTATTTTCATTAAGTTCCTTGCTATGGGGAAAGTTCCTGAGGATTGGAAGTTAGCCACTGTATTATCAATGTTTAAAAAAGGTAACAGTCAGCCAAAGTAACACCTAAAGTCCCTTCCTAAACAATGCTGCCCCATTAGCTAAACATCATTAGTTGGCAAACTTATGGAAACCACTATTCGAGACAAGAATAAAATCATTTAGAAGATCCCCAATTAATAAACAATTCTCAGTAAGGTTTCTGATGTAATCATTCATGTCTAACAAAAATGTTTGATTCTTTTTTCTTATTCATTCATTTTATGTATTTATTATACTTGATTGCTGTTTTTTTTTATGATCATATAAAAGAAATATGAAGAAAGTGGAACAGTTAATATCATCTATTAAGAATATCAGGAAGCATTCAATACAGTTCCACATAAAATATTACATGCAAAAGTTAAGTCACATGGTATTGACAAAGTTGTAATTCAGTGGCCAGAAAATTGGCAGACTGGCAAAACAGAGTATTGCTGATTCATGGTCAAGACTCAGAATGGTTAAACATAACTGGTGCGCCATTGTGATAAGTTTTGGAACTAGTTCTCTTTTCATACATTACTGACACTGATAACGAGCTGCATCTGAAGATATCAAACTCTGCAGATGATACTGACCTTGGAAATAAATCTACAACACAAAGTGAATGTCTACAGCTTCACACTGACACAGACAAACTTATGGGTTAGGGTTACAAGTGGCAAATAAATTACAATACCAATAAGTGCAAAGTTTTACACACCAGTAATAAAAATGAGAAGGCAAGCTGTTGAGCCGCAAGTGGTAAATGAGGTAAAAGACTTTGGTATAATAATCTCTGATGACCTAAAGCCAAGTAAGCAGTGCATAAAAGCAGTAAAAAAGGCAAACATAAATGTAGGGTTCACTGGTGTGTCCTCACCTTGAATATTGTGTTCAGTTTTGGTCTCCCTACTTGAAAAAAGACAGACAGAATGGAAAGAGTACAGCAGCGAGAAACCAAGGTGATTCCCAGAGCGAAAGACAAATCCTATGAAAGTCGATTACATGACTTAAACTTATTTAGCTTACAAAAGAAAAAGTTATGAGGTGAGATGATTTAATACAGGTATTGAAATTTATCAAAAGTTTTGATAATCTTGATCTAAGCACCTACTTAAAGCTAGATGTGTGATTTCTTTTGCAGTTATGGATGCAACTCATAGGCCAGTGTTTTATTTCGAATGAAGCAAAGTACTTAAAACTCCAACAAGATTGTTAACATAAGGAATGATTAAATTATTAAAGCAGTTTAAAGCAGCAACACATATACATTTATGAATAGACTTGATGAATATTTCCCCTTGAATTCCTATGCCTCCCTAACCTCAGAATACTGCAAACCCACCACTCACTCTTAGACCCTTACATCTATCTCCCTCACCACTGTCTAATAACAGATTAACCCCTTAACTTCTTTCCAACCATGTGAATCTCTCTTTTTCTAGTTGCTTAAAAACTGTACTTAAACTTGCAATTTCAAAGATTTTCATATGAAGAAAAAATAAATAAATAAATAAATAAATAAATAAATCCAAAAATATACTTCATCCACTACTTTCACTCTGATAATGTGTAAAAGTTTTATAGATACCTCAGCAAAAAGCACTAAAAAGTGCAAGAGTAAGACCTGAACATCAAGGGAACTGCCACTGTGCATGTTTGTTTATTCTACCTCCACCAAAAATTGATACTGACTGGTAATATTTTGCTTTATATAGAAAAAATCTTTTATTTCTATAAATAATGGGATTACATTTTGTTTTCATAACACCAAAATTCCAAAGGCATGTAAGATTACCAGTTGCACCATTCAGACACAGCACTGTCAAAGTCATGACAACAGGTGGCATCACTGCCTTCACTTGAGCTAGAAACACCTGCCTCATCTTGGTCAGCTTACAATGCTGGAAGAGTCAGTGCCAATAAAATCAGTCTCCACATGATCTGAAGTGCCCATATAATCAGTCTCCACATGATCTGAAGACATATGATCATTGTCAAACAATTCAGAACCATCTGTTTGGTTCTCTAAACTTAGCTAAGTAAAAGCTGCTCAATTTCCTTCATAGAAAGTTCATAAGAATGTACTGTCACTTGCATGGCTGGAGGCTACCTGACTGTTGGGATAAATCATTGTGCACTGCCATCTTGGCAAACACCCTGGCAGGCTTGGCAGGAAGCCTTGATAGAGAGGCACATAAGTCAATGCATAAATTTGCATCTAGAGGAGTTCTATGGCTTGCATAAATATCTGTCTAAAGTTGAGGGGCTAAACAACATTAAAAATCCTTGACACAGACCCATCATAACCTGTACCCCCCACCCTCCTCCTTTCCTACATGCACACATGCCTTGCTATCCTTATAAAAACTCCTAATTGCATAAAGTCACTTTCCTTTCATCCCACATACAGCATCTTCCATAAAGTCTCTGTCAACCCTATCAGATCAGATTCTTAAATGTCACATACAATTTACTTTCTACAGGTATTTCACCCTGATCAGCTCTCTCAATATTATGCTCACTACAATGTCTCACTATTATAATATCATTTCCTACACAACTGACCCAACTTAGATCACATACTGTCTTCAGGCATTTCATTTCAAACACTTCTGCCCCTTTATATTTGAATTCTCAGCCCAAGACTCACATCCATGCAACACTATCAGGACTACTATACCTTCAAACAAACTCATCTTTGCCATGACAGATACTGACTTTTCTTCTTCAACATATTCCTCAATGCAACCATTATCTCAACACACTATCCTACCCTGTAACTCCCGTTAACACCATAATTCCATCCACTACCATGTCTACTCTCAGGTACCTCAAGCATTAATTTTCCTACAGATCCTCTACATTCAAATTCACACTCAAACCATTCCATCTCATCGACTTGCTATACCTCATTACTTAGCTTCTGTTCACTATTTCTCTAATCTTCCTCCTTTCTCATACTCTTGCAAACTCATCTCCCAAGCCTCCTACTCCACCATCACACCTTAAACATGGCCCTTACTCTAAGACCCTCACATTTATCTCCCTTACCACCCAATGGTGAGATCACACACCCCTGATGCAGACTCATCTTCACCTGGAACCACTCAGCCTTCTCTCTTCCCAATTGCACAAACTAGCCAAATGTCAAAAAATCCTATTTGTGCTTCATAACCTAGATGAGGTATTTGTGTGTTTACTCCCTAACACCCACCTACATTAGAATATAAAATCCACAAGTGGTCTATATGTGTATAAAACTGAGAGAATGAACTTACATTCCTAACCAAAGATCTAACAGTAATCATTAAACTGTAAATAAACTTCTTACCTGCAATTTCCTGTACATTTCCAAATTGATAACTTTTATGTCATCCAACTGTTGCCGTAAGGAGATAATTGTATCCTGTTTTTCATGAATGTCCTTCTCCAGCAACTTAGCAGCCATTTCACTTTCTGCCTTCATCTGAATTTGCAGCTCAAGCTCTTTTTCTACCTGTTTTCGATGAGCACTCTCTTCCTCTAGTTGACGCTTCAGGTCTTGCATTTCCTCTTCGCACCCAATCACACTTATGCGACTTGCTTTCTTTGCCTGCTTGTCAGGGATGGAATAAGTATTCAGCATGGATATCACCAAGATACATACATTTTCATAAAATATGAATATTTACACATGACAGCTGCATAATGGATGTCAGCAGATGCAGCCTTTCGTAATCTGCTCCTGGTGCTACCTCTTTAACGTGGAAACAATGATCAAGTGTGAGAAAAATAAAGTATGAATGAATGATTACTGCCCCTATATTCACTGCCTGAGAGTTGTGGTTTCTGGAAAGCTTTTTCTTTATAGCTGCATGATATTACCATAATATGGAAGCGTAGTTCATGCAAGACTTAATCATATCACAATCAAAGCACATTCAAGATTTCCCTAAAAGATATAAATGCAATACCACAACCTGTCCTTCCATATTTCATCATTTTTCCTTATCTACCCATATATATATACATTTTCTGGTCAATCTGTTTACACAGCCATATCATCTTAGCACACAAATTTTCATTCTATCACTTCCCTCTTCACAGTACTAAACTCAACTGTAAATCTATCCTCTCTTCTTATTCTAAACCCTTTAACAGAAAATTTATTTTAGTTTTCAATTTCATAAAGAATTCTTACAGTAGACACATATCTCATTACAACTTGGGTTGCTTAATCTCTTCTGGGGCTACTTCATCCAACTTGGTGGCTCAAAATTTCCTTACATATCTTCATGAATTTTTTCACCAATTTTACATTTTTTTTGAAGCCATGCTGTTGTAAATGTAACATTTACACAGAGCAATATTCCCACCATCTAATCCCTTCCTACATTTCTGTTCGACATTAAGACATCAAATACAAGCTATACCTTTCTGATCAACCCATCAACACACATTAAACAAGTATGGTCACACAAAGAAGCCTCATCTAACTCCAATTTCTACTTTAAAGAAGCCTCATCTAACTCCAACTTCTACTTTAAGTAAATCACTCAACTTCCCTTTCCTTTAATGTTTTACTTTCATTGCAATCCTTTCATAGGTAAATTTCCAAAATCATACACTTTCACACTTTAACATATCAAAGATGCACCCCAGGGCCATACCCAAGTGAACCCAGCAAGCATCATTTTTGCTTATCCATACGTAACTGTTTAAAAACTATTGTAATCTTTTATATCAATTTCTGTCATAAACCGTGTTTTTAATATGTTTTTGTATGCTAATGATTGTTCAGTAACATTACATACAATAAACAGAAATTAGTTACACACAATAAACATAAATCACAAGATAGAGAGAGAGATAGAGTGCACCAACATCATTATTTATAACTTTGCACCAACATCATTATTTATAACTTTCACTATTTTCTTTTTAGTTTGCTTTTCTCTTTTCCATCTTCAGTGTATTCAGAATAACAACTTTAGTTGTTGAAAAAAACAAAAAAGTATACAATATACCAATAAAGTACTTCAGGGTCACTTCTCAGATGACAATGTGAGTGGTGCATATTCAACTTGATGGAGGAATGTGGTTATTGCAAGTTGAGTTTTGGCCAGCCCAACAGGCCACCACACATACAATGTTCACAATGAGAATGGGAAATGTCTTACAAACTATTTACACTATGATATAAATCATCTAACAAATAATTGGATTTTTTGTGAATTTTCAAAGGTAATGACTGCATATCTAGTATCAGGATGTCCACATAAGCATTTTCGATGACAAGATATTCATCATCAGTTTAGTGAAATGTTAATATGTTCAGTAATCCTGCCATACTATTTTTATATAAGGCTCAGTCAATGAATGTAATTTAATGCTGCATGCATATCTCTCTTTCCTAAGATTTTTCAACTAACATTCTTATGGTGAAAATCTGACTCACAATTCCTCCTTAACAATAATAATGAAACCCATGATTTTTATACAAATTTCATCACTGTTCACCCATACAATTTACCTCCAACAATCCAAGTGGAATTAACACTACACCACTCCATCATTTCCTTTATGCAAAGGCACACCATTTCATCACAGCTCATTCATTACTTTCATTTTATCCTTTCAATCATGTTACACTGAAGAACTTTAGTGCCACCATATCCCTTGTTTATGTAAGAATAGAATAAGCAGGTAGAAATACTTGTTCTTACAAGATTGATAAAACTTTAGGGGCATAAGGGAAGCAGAAATATCATTAGAAATATACGCAGGTAAGACAGTGAATATGTGTAAAGAGGTATTTAGCTTCTCCACACATATTCTCTATCTTACTTCCTATCCATCCATCTATATCTCTGATGACCATTCCTATCAGGAACTCCCTCAAGGGGCTGGCTATGGCAAGAGAGACTCCATAACTGGTAAATTCCAGTAATACTTCTTAACCTTCACTGCCTCACCCTTAAGAGGCAACTGGCTGAAGGCAATGACAGCACAGTGTTTTCAGAAGCTCGTACCTAATGTTCCTACCAACTAAATCTACATAGTGTCTACTTAATGTTTCTG
Source organism: Panulirus argus (assembly GCA_038088735.1). NCBI lineage: Eukaryota > Metazoa > Arthropoda > Malacostraca > Decapoda > Palinuridae > Panulirus > Panulirus argus. Next base: position 527,978 of record JAYMFT010000017.1, on the reverse strand, counting down.
CCTAATGTTCCAACCAACTACCTAATGCTCCTACCTAATGATTCTACCAACTTATATGACCATATGCTCCTGTCTACTTCAATCAATTGCTCTAACCAGTTTGTCAAAAGGCATGGCTAGTGCATAGCATTTATCACAGGAAAATGTATCATTACACATTAAGTTGTGTGAGTTTGTCGTTATCAAGTTTTATGTGCGACAAGAAGAGACTGTATGTTTGTGGACAAAATGCCAGCAGTCCATGGGTAGATGAGGCAGAAAGAAAAGACAGTTACCTGGGGAAAGAGGAAGAAGAAGAAGAAGAAGAAGAAGAAGAAAGAAGAAAGAAAGAAGAAAGAAAGAAGAAAGAAGAAGGAGAAAGAAGAAGGAGAAAGAAGAAGGAGAGAGAAGAAGAAGAAAAGAAGAAAGAAGAAGAAAGAAGAAAGAAGAAGAAAGAAGAAAGAAGAGGAAGAAGAAGAGGAAGAAGAAGAAAGAAGAAGAGGAAGAAGAAGAAAGAAGAAGAGGAAGAAGAGGAAGAAGAAGAGGGAGGAAGAAGAAAGAAGAAAGAAGAAAGAAGAAGAAAGAAGAAAAAGAAGAAGAAAGAACAAAGAAGAAGAAGAAGGGGGGGGGGGCCGGGACTTGACAACCATGAAAGTGTTGGCTCATTACATGGCCATCACTAATCCTCCCAATACCCAGGCTGGTAGGACCGGTAATATACCTCCTTGGTGGGTGGCTGCCTATTAATTACTGTACATCATACTCAGCATCATTTCTGATTCCTTTGAAAATTTTTTCCCATCACATCTTTTGATTTTTCAAATCACTTCACTTCATTTTGCACTTCCTCAAAGTCCAACACAGTAACACATTAAAAAGTAACATTATTCCCCTTCTTATTGGCTATTTGTACATCCTCATTTACCTAGGAGTTTGTATTCATATCGTTTATTTTAAATCCCATCCCCTACTTATTAGCTATTTGTACATCCTCTTTTAGTCAAGAGTTTGTATTCATATCATTTATCTTGATTCTCATACACTTTGACTGTATAACATCCCTTAATTTCTTAATCAAATTCACTCCATATTTTTCAAGAAGTTACTCCACTCTGTCCTCTATTTCCTGTCACTTTTATGTTTTTAGTATCCATTCTTTACTGGCTCAGAAATCTGTTCCTGCTACCTTTTTTAGTTGAATTGTATGATCCAACAAAACTTTTCATTATGCCTGTTTCACCTTACCCTCCAAACATAAATTCCTAGGTAAATCTACTCTTTGGCGCTTATCTCTTAGTTTTAACAAGTCAAAAACGTACATGAAAAAGACTCATTTCCTGAACATTCTAAAATTATTTTTTTTAATACCCTTTTCATTTTCCCTATAAAAAAAAAAAAGAAATTATCATAAGAATAATAATATGAAAAGCAAATAAACAATAACAATTTGAGGAATATTTCTTGTTCACAAACTGGAAGACGAAATACTGTGCTCACAAAACCAGGGTACAAATAACTCCAATTTCTAAGCCTAGTCATTACAGTAAAACTTTGCACTGACCTCTTTGTCTAACTGTTCTTGCTGTTGCTGTGTGGGCAAGCCTTTTTCTTTACGAAGACGATCATTATCCTCTTGTAAATGGAGGATGGAGTTTTTAGCAATAGCCAAGTCCTCCTTCATGAGTGCATTGGTGGTGGTTAGTGCCTCCATTTTTGCTTGAAGGTTGGTCACTGTGGCACTGGGAGGATACAAATCAAAAGTTTAGTAGTAAACTCTTAAAAGCTCTTTATGCAACAGTGTGAGATGCCAATAATTTTATTTGTAAATGAAAAGGAAGCACAAGAGATACCTTCCACATCAACAACCATGACAGTTGTACCTATTCTGAATAAATTTCACTCTTACATTAAATCAAGTAACCAGAGTCAGCCTATGGTTGGGCTTCCAAATTTAAATTTACAAACAGGTTAATCATTCTGTCAGTAAGAGATCAGCTGGCCTCTTTGCCCATGGGGTATTACTCTGGAAGAAGTGTATTTTCTCAAGAAAAGTTTTTGTTTTTAATTTCTCAACCACCTATAGTACCTTTAAATGTATTTCTAAATCCTAAACTATCTATCCTTCAGAGATTAACGCTCTGATTTCTCTGCCTTTAACTGTTACTCCCTACTTTTTTTCTTTTCCTCCTAATTCTGCTTTCCTTCTTTGTACCCTTAATGAGCCTACAGTAATTCTTACTGTCAGCAAGAGTTGACTGCTTTCCTTATCAATAATCATACCAACATGAAAAATTTTTGTAGTATTTTATATGCTGATGTTGGGTCATTATAATGATCAACCTTGGTTACAATTTCACGATTTTCCCAATAAAAACTGCTATTACAAATTGTTTCTCTTACAAGGATATCAAATAACAAACTACCTGTAAATGTCTTCCTCTTTCATACCTGTTCACTGTTTCCCACCTTAGCAGGGTAGCAACAGTAACACATGACTGAGCATTGGAGGAAAAATTCTCACTTAACTCCTTCCTCTGCTGTGTAAAACATACCTGTAATGTTTCAGGAGGGATCCTACTACAGGTACATCACCAATTTTCTGGCACCCTTGGTTCCAAAGCCTTGCTGGTTTTACCGTTTTGCCAGACCAGCCGTGGTCATCTAATAATAATTCATCAACACACCAACCCACAAATTATACACCTCCCGTATCTCTAAAGCACCATGGACTGTAAGAAACTTAAATCAAACAAATATTAAACATAAATTAAATAATTAAATGAAATACAGGTACCTGTACATTAGTATAAATGATAAAAGTTTATTAATACCTGTACTGTGCAAGGTACTGTACCTGTACAGGTACCTGTGGGCTTTTTTCATCTTCTGTTGTTAATGTTTTCCAAGATGTGCATCACCAATATAATGCAGTTTCGTCTGCATTGTAAACCTGTTCAGGATTGAGGTGCTCGTCAGCTATGAGCTTCACAAATTCATCCATGTACTTGGCAGCTCCTTCGTGGTTTGCAGACTGCTTTATTCCACACTCTTTTTGCATGGAAATTCCATGGCGCTTTCTGAATCTTTGAAGCCATCCTTCACTACAATCACACTCAAGTTCTAATTTAAGTTCTTTATGGAACAACTGAGCCTGGTCCATTATCATGCTACCTGACAAGTCCACTCCATCACTATGACATTGTCGAAACCATTCCATCATCAATCAGTCATGCTCAGTATTCTTACTATCTTTCATAGTTTTTCTAATGCTCATCTGCTTCTTGGAATCACTGTCTGCATAAAATTTCGAAATTTTGATCCCTTTGCTTCTTTATATCAAAAACAGTTAATGAACCAATACCAGAGATGTAACACAGCTTACACACTGAAACACCCCACTCCAGTTTTTTCAACAGTTCAACTTTCTCTTGGTTCAATATGGACTGATGTTTATGTTTGCCACAACTGACACTCGCATCTCTCTTAGAAGCCATAAATAGCTTGGGTTAAATTTAAGCAAAATAACTTAAAATTCTTACAAAAAAGAGGTATCACCACCAACAAGTGCAGTGTAAACAATCCAAGTGAGTATGCACTATACACAACACCATCTGTGGTTGCCCAGTAAACTAGTCTGGCCACCAAGGGAATTTCAAGTTCTGTCTTGTAATTTTGTCTGGACTAAAAGAGGTGCTGGACCAACAATTGCCGGAAAATAGGTGGCGTACCTTTACTACAAGCCTTAATAGTTTTGTTGTACCACATCTTTTCACTGACATTATTTAAAGGATAGAAACATGCTTTCACCTCCAGCTGTCTGAAACTTGAAGGTGCAAAGATGCTCAAGAAGCTGAAAATGTAAAAGAAGATTCCCCAGGTGCCAAAATGCTTCCAACGCAAGAAAATGTGATACAACACAGGAAGACAGGTATACACACCCCAGTTCATGCAACACAATCACACAAACTAGTTAAGTTTTCCTGCTCCTTTGTTGAGGGAGATAATCTACATAAATCCAACACAATCTACAAGAGTTGACATTAAAATCATACTTGAGGTGACGATTGAGCTCTTCAATATAATTCTTCTGGTCAAGTACAGTGGTCATATCTGACTGCTCTTGAGAATCATCTGGACTTGTATCACTTCCTGCATTTCGCAGATAGAGGGAGAAGTCAATTACACCCATCTGACAATCTAAGTCTTCTTCCTGGAAAAAAGAATTCACAATATGTTTAAGAAGATGGTGCTTCAGAGCTGCCAACCTTGGTATGTGTGTGTGTGTGTAAAACAAGGAATTTTGCGAAACAAAACTTACAACCACGCAATACAGGCTGCACTTTCAATACATGATATTGTGATGTCCAGTGCTCAAGCTGTTATCTCCATTAGTTTATCTACACATAGATAGTCTACAATTGCTCATTTTAAAACCAACAAAATATCTAGTCAGTAGTCTTTCATTTACGGTCCTTGAATTAAGTCAACAGAGGCTTTAATCTAATATTTGTTTGTCCACACATATTCAGCCCTGGCTAGAGAGCATTTTGTTATAAGCAGTGGTTGCCTATTTGCACTTCTCTAGAAGCCTCTCACTGAACTTTACTTGATGACAACTGTTTTTTTACGACAGATATACACTTTCTGTGTGAGGAAATTTGATAATGCTTGTGTGCTAAGACTTGGGCAAAATTCAGTGGAGTTTTTCCTTACCAGACTGAAAATTCAGCACTGCTGTGAAGAACTGACAGGATTGCAAACATGATTCTGGGAAGATGGACATACTTTTCATTATAAGAAGACTTGTATCTTAGTTGTGAAATGGCCACCCACAACTCATCAGCTTTTAAGTCAAGATATACACCTTAAAGATGATCTCCCTGGTAGTGAGCAAATTCAAGTTCAAGCTCATCTATCTGCTCTTCCATGAAGTGAAATTTCTTCACAAGGCAGAGTACTGACGCAAACTTTGCATCCATTCTCTACCTTGGGTTAGCAACACTGCATTCTGAATCAGTTCCATCAAGCCTTAAGTACCTGGCTTAAGTCAAGAAGTGTCGTTACTCTAGATCACAATTTAAATCAACAATCATCCATGGAATTTTTTTTTCACAGAGATCAGCAATGTCATAATCATCATCATCATCAGTATTTTCATTTCTATCTTACTTGAGGTTTCACACTATTTCCATGATTTCACAATCCAAAAATTTGTGGATAAAAATAATTTCTGTAATAATTCTTTTTGGTATAAGCAATCAAATTATGTTTCCTCTTTGCATTATCACAACCCATGGAGCTATCAGCTAGTCCCTTGGACATGATTATGACGTAGAATAAACAAAACAATGAAGGTGAAACTAAATACTAAACACCAGAATACCTGAAAGATGCAGGGGTTTTAACATAGCAGTGACTGTGTTAGTTTGGTACTTCACAACAACAAAGTGACAACTCCAAAGAGTGATCCTGTGAACTTAAACAGTGAAGCAGCAGTTACATAACTTCTTAATTTAGTTATGGTTATCAAAAAAGTGTCATGAATAATGACAAATGAATTCCATAAATGTCTTGTTGTTGGGAAGCTGCTTTTCAGAAATTGTAAGTGATATCTTGGATGGTATTGCAGTTGAATTTATTAAGAAAGGGGGTGACTGTGTCGCTGATTGGTTGGTAAGAATATTCATCGTATGTATGGGTCGTGGTGAAGCGCCTGAGGATTGGCAAAATGCATGTATAGTGCCATTATACAAAGGCAAAGGGGATAAAGGTGAGTGTTCAAACTATAGAGGTATAAGTTTGTT
>JAYMFT010000017.1:488952-514817 GCA_038088735.1 Panulirus argus | reverse complement strand
ATATATATATATATATATATATATTTATAAGTGAAAGCATTAGCATTGGTTGTCAAGAATGTTTGAACGCCATTTTGAGTAGAATTCTATAACCATAGGGGACAGGAGGACTAACTGGCTGATAATGCCCGTGGAATCCTCGTCTACCTCTCTTATTCATCTGAATTCCTTTTTTTTATATATTATATAAAAGTGTTGCCATTCTGTAGACTGGAGGGCGTCTCAGTGAATTATTGCTGATGTGTCGCGGTTGTATTGTTCGTTAAGTTAATGAAGGTGTCGTAGGTGATGTGGTTGTAATGGTGCTGGCTAGGTTGTTGCTAACACTGCTTCTCCTGACGGTCATCTGTTGTTATTGTTGTTGTTGTTAGTACTTGTATTTTACTGTGGTAAGGATGTTCTTCATTTTTACTCCTCATTGATGCACCTGATGTTGTTGGACAGCAGTGACCAGAACAGCTATGAACAGTGAGATCTGGCGGCAAAGAGTATTGACGGTTTTGTAAATAACATTCACAATAGGGCGAACTGGAGTAAATGTACATTTAATTACATTGCGGTGCTAATTATCACACTAACGGTATTGATAATTGGTATATTTATCATGATGGTATAATTAAGATAAAGCAGGCTTCCGTAGATGGACATTGAAAAAAAAAAACTGACATGATTCTTTTTTTATTTTTATTCTGAAAGTAGATGTTAAGAGCTGTAGGTGGCCTCACTCGGAATATCTACACATTACATGTAATCAGACCATCTCGTTACAGGAGCTTATGTACCTGAAAGGATCATTAGGTCTTGTTCTTAAAAGAAGAGGATACAGAAAATGTACTTCGATTGATTTATCATGGAGAGAGAGAGAGAGAGAGAGAGAGAGAGAGAGGATATAGACGTGAAGAAGAGTGGTGAGTCTGAATCTCGGGAGAGGAGGAGAGGAAGGTCCTGGAGGCTTGCACTGCACTGGAAGGGTGAGGGGTCCAACCCGCCATTTGCGGGAGATGGATGGAGTTTTAATCAACTGCTGCATGTTCCTGATCACCCAGCGACTCTCACGCATTGCGGGGAGGGAGGGAGTGAGGGAGAGGGGTGGGGGGATGGAGGAGGTAGGGAGTGTGATAGGCGAAGGGCCAGTGGGGGTGGGGGGGGGGGAGGGCAGAAGGGCTAGTTCGTATAGGGATTGGTATGGGAGAGGTGGATCGGCTGGATAGGCAAGAAGGGTAAGTTTTGGTATTAGTGGATGGTGGAGTGGTATGTGTGTGTGTGTGTGTGTGTGTGTTGTGTTGGGGGGGGGGATTACAGTTATTTGTCAGAGTCTGGATTAGCTACTGATTGGACTAGAGGGTCAAGTATTGAGCAGGAAAAGCCACTACTGGATAAGGAGGTTAGACCTGGAACAGATGGGTCTGGAACTGGGATAAAAGGACTTTCACTTGACCTCAATGCAAGTCTGCGGGTTAGGTATGTTTGAGGGTCTATATATAGCTAGATGCAAGAGGCTAGCGTTATGCTAAGTGGGTTATAATGGATAGTAGGGTTAGTCCTAGGGTAGAAGCTGGTATTGGGCTGGAGAAGCTAGTGCTGGACTAAAGCAGTTGGTAATAAGTTTCGGGTTTAGTTGTTTGGCTGAGGTGGTTGTTGAGGTCGAGTCAGATGTGAGGGCATACGGCGAGGCACTGTGGCAGTCCATACAAGACACCCTCTATGGCCAACAATCGTCCCGGCTTGAACTTGTCGCCGTAGAGTGGATCAGCTTTTGGTAGACGCAGGCTGTGTCCTCGCCTCTTTCTTGTCCTGTGGCACTAATCCTTATCGACATTCCACTCTCAGAACAGCCAATTTCTAATCATCAAACCACGTATTTCCGCAGTCTACCTTCTCCAGGTATCTGTCATTCCGTAGTCTGCCCTTCTTGCATCGGCGAGGAAACAGAAACTTCTTTCTGATGGAGTAGTCTAGTTTACCGCACAGGTACCCAAATTATGCTTCATATTCCACTTAAGTACTGGAGGACATCATACGTCTACTTTGGTCAGTTTCCAGTGGTCAGGTTCCACTTTCGTACCCTAGTAACCAAGGCAGAGGTACGAGGACGAGGTGGGGTTGGGGGAAGAAGAACTAGTGATGTAGATATATGTTATTGCTTATCTGTAAAGTACGGGGAGGAAGTTCTTACACTCGTAGGGCCCCATCTCTTGAACTTTCTCTAATAATGTGCAACATCTTTAAAAAGTATCGTGTGTTTCTGCATTCACAATTCCATCACTCAGTTTTCTCATAGACCTCCGAATCTTATGTTATGAAAGTACTCTTTACAACTTTTCTAACAATTTCTTTTTTTTTTTAATTTCATGTTATGTTTTTTTTTAATTTCATGTTATGTCCTATGGTTGCATTGTCTAGCAATATTCCAAGAGCTGGACGTTACCGACGTCATCAAACTGGTTTTAAAGAAGACTAAGATTGTGGTCAGTTCGTCTCTTCTCTCTTACATGTTTAGACGAAGCCCGTCTGCTCACATGCGTTCAGTGTTACACAACACTGTCTTAGAGTCCCTTACAGCCTTAAACCAGAACAAGAGGTCGGTCACCTCCATGTCTGGTCCAGCTTTTGCCAGGGCCACGTTGCAGTGTTTAAACGGACCTGTTGTAGATCTGTGTGTGTGTCCTGCTCTCTCCTGCCAGCACGAATAGACGGAGAAGCATCGCCATCAGCCGGCAAATCGCTAACCGCAGGTCCAAACCCAAGACACCTTATGACCGGACACGCTTCACTTCCTCGTTCACTGTAAGAAGAGTCATCCACCAGCAGTATCTCCAATGACTTCACAGTTATTGCATCACCAGCAAAGTTTAATGCCACCGACAGTGAAACCCGTAATCACTGCTCGATAAAAGACTTTGATTATACCAACTGACGCACTAGTACTACTTGACGCGAATTATAAACACCGCGGGAGCAGAGTGGCCTACCTTGCTGTACCTCAAAAACAGTTTTTATTAGGGAGAAGAATTGAGACGTACCACGGTAACACGTGAAGACCATCACGACATGTGAGTACAAACCAGTTATGAGACTAATAATCTCCGTTGGCATCCCCACAAAACTGTGTAATTCTTCCGAAGCGTCTGACCAGGCTGTGAGTTAAAGGCCCTCTCGAGTCCCTCATACACTGGAGACGCTCAGTTGTAAGTCACGACGGTGCTGGACAAGGACTTGGAGGTCAGGAGTACGGTTACCAGATCTCACATCTTGGCTGTAAAGGAGCAATTCGGGACGCCACGTCGGGAGATCAATGAAATTCTGGACCATCAAGAAACAAACATGCACCTAACGTGGCACAGTGGACAGTATAAGAACCTGAATGTTGCTGCAGTGATATCACATATCTATATAATTCCACATACGCGAGACAGCGGAAAGAACACATGTATTTCTTCGACTAGAATGTCACTACCTGCTTCCATCTACTTCTGTAAACAAACTGCATGAAACTGTTTGATAAGAAGAGCACTACCAGCATACAGCTTCTGTATAACACCCCAATCCACATTTTCTACATCTCAGCTTAAACCACAACTCGGCCTTCCGGACTTCTTGGGGAGAGCTGTGTCGTCATCACCTTCACCAGTCCTATAGGTTTTCTGCTTCTGTGTGATAAAGTGCGATAAATATCGCACTTTATCACTCATCAAACTTATCAGTGTACGGCAATGTTGCTAAGCATTCACAAGAAGTTTGATGCAGTCGCCTGTAGTTTCCCTTGTGGTTGCCATAGCCCCAACAATGCCAAGGCGTGTAGTCAGCTAAAGCTGGGATATACGGTTGCTGGTAACCTGTGGTTACTAATACAAGCTCAGGGCATTAATGCAAGACATTAGGAGCCGGATCTAAGCTTGTTGTGAATGATCTGGGAAGGATGAATACATAGTGCTAGAATGATGGAGCTGCCTCAAGCCTGATGGGATAAACGTTGACAACGGGGGTTACTAGAAGGCTAGAAGGACTTAGGTCTATGCTTGTGTCTACTACTGGGCCAAGAGACCAGTTTTATGGTGCTCCTTGGCTGAGGATAAGTTGCAGAACCGTCATAAGGCGGTAGAAGGACCCCTTAGTGAGGAGGCGTACCTGGGAAGGTGGCGCTACTAGCTTGGTCTAGTAGGAGAGGACTGGTACTTGACTGGTTTAGACGGTAGTGATGTGGAAGCGTCGGTGATAGTGATGGGGAGGCGGATGTAAGATGGAGAAGCAGGTGAATAGGTGGTTTTATCGAGGTGTTGGTGAAGTATTGCTAGTAAGGGGCTTTCGATGTTAGAGAGGGGGGAGGGGGGGGGGTTTAGTGAGGTGTGTGTGTGTGTGTGTGTGTGTGTGTCCAAGAGTGTATGAACGCATCACTTGAGGACCATTGAGGTCAGGATTCTGCGCTGTCTCTCTTGTAGCTCTTCGTCTACAGCAAGACTTTGGATTTTCTCATTTAGAATGAGTTTATTTCACAGTCAAAGTGGGTCGTTGGTGCAGCCTTGCCTCTCGTGGACTCCCACAGGTCTCAGGCTTTGGACAAACATATGGAAACGAGTCTTTCTTCCAGACTTTCCTATTTTAGACTTCCACTGACTATAATTCTTTGTCCAGACATTTATTGTCAACATTCTCTTTCATATTGTCATGGTACTTGCAGGTAATGGGTGTTTCTTTCTCACGTCATCAACACATACCAATAAGGTTCTGTGATCGTACCGAAAGAATTTCTATTTCCTTGTGTAATTTACTGCTTCCCATTCATGGTTTACGTAAAGCTAATGCGTCTCTGACCATCTATTTTGATGATTGATTATTTGCTTTGTAAGCTTGTTAAAGCTTTTCCTTTCTTGTTTCTCACAAAGCTTGTAAAAGGTTTTGCTTTCTTGTTTCTCGTCTTTGTTGAACTTTCTCTTTCTAAACTTATATTTTTTTATTGATTTGTTGAATTCACATTGAAAATGGGAGGAAAAGTGGTGGTTACTGTTTTAAACAAGTGTGTCCTGCATGGCCAGTTTGCTAGAATTTAAGCACAGTAACAAATTAGACGAATATGATAAAGATTAAGGGAAATTTGACTTAGTCCCTGACAATTCCGTTTTGTTTTAACAAATACGAGACGCTGAAAAAATCATTATGCCATGTAGGGAAGCTAAATTGCATTTAGCATAAACATTTTCCTTAGAGGATATTTAAGAAGGACCAAAATAAAAGAACAAGTCGTCAGAATCACAGTTTAATTATCAATATTTACAGGAACGGTCAAAACTGGGATAAAATATAAACCAAATTCGGTGTTGTCTGAGAAGTGTGGAGGGCGTGAAAGTCCCACATGCACAATATCGTCTCAGAAGTCACACACCGTATACAAATTGAATGAGGTAATAGTTCTGAGCTTATCACTGCTATAAAGGTCAAATTTATTTATATATACTGTTATATATATATAAATAGGCTCCTGCTAGTGAACATGTCATGAAAAAGACGTAGAGAAGTAGCATTTTTTTTGTGCAGTCTTCTATACCCTACCACTGGCCTAGGGACGGGACCAATCTGTTTGTCTTCGTGGAGGACACTTCTCCTCCCCCTTACCCTCCACTCGAGCTGTTCCAATAATGAGCCGGCATTACACAGGGCCTCGAAGCTCTTGGCCATAGCAGTCTTCGAGCCTCGAGCCGCTTAAGTGCGCGAACTCTTCGTCGGCGTCTTCTCTGGTACAGTTTTGCAACCAGGGGTAACCGATCTTATGAAGGCACCATCGTTGTTGGAGCAGCTGAGCCAAGAGGCTCAAGGACACCTTCGTTGTCGGAGCTACATCCACAAAGGTAACCAGAGAGCTCATGTACGCCTTCGATATTAAAGCTACCCAATCAAAGGCAACCATAGAGCTGAAGGACACCTTCCTTGCTGGAGCTTCTCAGCCAATGGCAATCAAAGAGCTCATGTAAACCTTCGATATTGAAGCTAACCAACCAAGGGCAAGGAAAGGGTCGCACCACTGTAAGAGCTACACACCCAAGGGCAACAAAAAGGAGCTTGCGAGCACCTCTGCCTTTGGGTTAGGTCGAGGGCTGCATGGCCAAAGGCTCTCGAAGTACTACATCGTCTTTCTTCATCGGCTGCTGCTGTTCCTCCTCCTCCTCCTCGGATCAGTGGGAAAGCCTTGGGGGGACGGCAGCCGCCAGCTCAGCAGTGTCTAACCATCGCATATAAAAAAATTGGCTCTGGACAAACTGGTTGGGAACTAGGCCTCAAAATTCTCACCATCGTAGGAACTAGGCTGCCGTAATAAAGGATAATTAATTTCCCACATGGTAAAAGGTTTATCATTTCCGAATGCCGAATGTTTCTTTATTATTACTGTTTACTTTTACTGGCACTGTTTAGAGCTGGATATAAAAAGGAATTATTTCACAAACTCTAATACTAGAATGTCCTTATCTTCCCCCTAATGGAATGTTACAGTGAAGGCAGTCTGCCTGTACTGACCTTAGCAATTTAGAAAATTTATGGCCATTTAATTTCACAAAATAAGAAAGTGTAAACAGTTGCGAGAAAGAGGTTTTGCTCAAAGTTGATAATTACTTAGGAAATACATCTTTCCGATCTTATGTCATGAGCGAATACGAGTCAAAACCTCTCCCTCAGCTCGACTCTTGGTCAATACTCTTCAATTACCCACTTAATCAAGGTCAAAGGTCAAGGTTGAGGCATTTTTAAGAGAGGCCAGAGAACTGCTCACAACAGCCAGTCCGGATTCACGAACGCTTCTGAGATTTAGTTTGAACTTAGAGATGACGGGTTTTTAGATATTTCAATGTATATTCCAGGGTGTTTAATATCTGTGTGACTTTAGAATTTGAACATGTGACATACAGAGTAATTGAAGAACCTAAACTAATTGGTAAGGGGTCTCTCCACCAACAGCAAGAACAAGTTATGAGCTGTAGTATTGAATGGTTGTAAAAATCTAGGAATATTTCTTCAGATAATGAGCCGTAGAGTTAATCATCCCTGGTTGCGCTGTTACGTTCATTTAAGGCTCAGTGCCAAGTACAACTGTATCAGGTGATCGGGGTTCCTTAGGACACACCAGAAGATGCCTCTGTGGGTTTCAACTCAAAGGGCAGAATCTCAACAACGTTTGTCTCTGGTTTCTTCGGCTCACTTAAACTTAGACATTTTATGGTATACTGTATTCATTTAAACGCAGGTTACGTTTCCTTGTGTACCCGAATGAGTTGGAATTCTTTCTTTAATTTTTTGTACCTTTTTGTCGTTTTCGATTGCTTTCAAAGGATGTTGTAGGTTTAGGCAACCCGAAGTGAAAAGAGCTCTACTCGTTTTCAGTTTCTCATTATGACACTGACCTTTGATTTATTTTTGATTGGGTTGATTGTGTGTCCAAGCATTATTCTCTGTTGCAAATATTCATATGTGGAGACTAATTAAACAAAAACAGAAAAAAAAAATATACTAAGAAAGCGAGCTCCTATGATGTTAAGAACTTGATTTTCTGCCCTCAGCCAAAGTTATCTGAAAATTTTTGATACCCATGGAGATCGTTCGGTAATTCCATGTGGCCTTTGGTTTCTTGAAAGAGAAGCACTTTGCGAATTATAAACTGATATTCTTAACTGCCTCAGGGGGTCTCTTTACGAATTCTGATCGGCCTTCGACCACTTTTAAGACGCTGTTCGTGAACCCTGATTGGCCAGACTGGTGATGAGGATAATTATCCCTACCCTTTGTCAACCTTTATTATGTACAGTACGGATACCTTGTTTAATGGGAGATACTTTTGTACGTATTTAGGATACAAAAATGGTATACTAAATCTTTTAATACCTGATCTGTAAATACATGTTAAGTAGTAAAATTAGTTTCAATACTATTAGTACAGGAGATGAAATATCAACTAATTTTTTTTTTTAATCTCTTCTCTATGAAATGTGCGTTAAATAAAATGTACAGAAGTTGAATCAAATTGGTCTGAGAAAATATAAAGAGGCTCACACCAGCGCTGAGCTATTCCAAAATAGCCAAACACTCTAGCATATCATTAAGAAAGGTTACATCTTACAGCACTATTTACACACTGCCTGACGCAGCGCCATATTTGAAAACCTAAAAAGTTTTGATTATGAGTTAATGCCTTGGATTTCTCATAGAGGTTAGTACATTTTATTAATTCCTTAAAACATCACTAAATGTTAAAGAGACCTGTGGACTAAAGGAACAAGGGATGAAGTCATGCTTTTAGGGAAGACCCATGGAACGTCATCCTCGGTGACGTCACATGACTGACGTCACGAGTTCCCTTCCGCTAACAACAGTTGCCATATTGGGACTGAAAACTCTGACGTCTTTGTGACATCACAAGGTTGTCGTCACGAGCACCGCCCGCCGGCTGCAGTACCACACAGGGGTGAGGACGTATATGTAGTACTGCATGAACTCCTTCCCTTGCAGGACTATATAATTCGTATTGTTTCTTTACATACTATTCTTAGAATGCCTCACATGACAGCTGGTCAGGAGCCATTGTGGGCAAAACTTAATGGTCGGTCCGATATGTTCCACACAAACCGTAAACAAATGTCTAGCCACAAGAAATGGTTTGTTCCGTACGCTCTTGTGGTGCCTAACAATAATCATCACATGCTGTGGCAACCAGAGATGTTACATGGGCCACAGGACTACAAATAAGAATTGTCAGGGTCATGGCATATTGAAATTCGGTTGAGAATGAAGAAGAGTTGGAGGATCCCTTCGGCGCCAATATTCGATGTCCAAGGCATTTTCGAAAATCCGAGTCTTTTACCGAAGCACTCGGCGACAACTGCTATATATATATATATATATATATAGTCACATACATATAAACTTTCCAACAAATCTTTCTCGAGCCTCTCCGGTTCAGTTGCACGATCACCAGATATTTTTTTTTTTGTTCATTTTCCCCTGGAGCGAACTGGACAAAGGCTCCGTCGATCCAGAGGGTCGTGATCGACTTCCAGACCTTTTGTGTTCAGTCCTTGAATAATACGTAACGAAATATGTTCCAAACGTAGGCCTCCTCCAAGACGTCATTGCCCTCACATATAAGTCTTTCTCTCCTCACTGGGACCTGCATTCCCAGTCGTTCCCTTAATATAAACTTAATTCATGACTAGATCAATACGTAGTCTGTGGCGCAATGTTGTGTCTATGTTACACTATGTGTGGGGTATATTTCTTCGTCCTTACACTCATGATACACTGCTAGAAAATACCCTCAGTACGCTCCTAATTAGTACATCTTGTACTTTTGCACTGAGTCCTTTGTAAACACTGCTTTTCATATTTTGTTACAGACACCGTTTCTTTTCTAGAGTTTTCTTGTTAAAAAACCTTTTTTTTTTTTCATTTCGGATATTTAAAGCTTGAAAAACAAATTTATAGTTTCTTCCAATTCAGACATTTAAAGCTTGAGGACACACTCATTGGTATCAAGTTTGTAAGAATTGCTTTCACTGTCTCGTTTAGAATCAAACGTTACACATTTTGTTGCTAACTTCAGTCATATAGTAGTTTGGTCTCTATTTATGAAAATAACGTGGCCAATGAACTTCTCATTCTTCCTTGGTATATGTTTCACAGTAAGAGCACAGTACTTGTAAAAATCGCGCACCTTTCATTATAAAACAAAACATTTAAGGAAGGATTATTCTTTGTGAAGAAGAATTTGATAGTAAGATAAGTGAAAAGAGCTTTGCTTAGCTGTGGCACTGATGGACCACAAGTACGTAGCACACACTTACACACACACACACACACACACACACACACACACACACACACACACCTAACCTCTTTCGTCAGTCCTTAGACACTTTTGTTTCACATCTCCCAACAACGGAGATATTCTCTCTCTCTCTCTCTCTCTCTCTCTCTCTCTCTCTCTCTCTCTCTCTCTCTCTCTCTCTCTCTCCAGAAGACCATGTTCCTGAACTTCCTATGGAGCACTCGTTTTCACTAGCCTGTATTTTCTGTCATCTTTCAGCTCCAGGAGCTTAGATAGCTCTTGAAGCTTTCGACAGTATGTAACCCACGGAGCATATGCTTCGCTACCTTTGAACCTCCATCTGAGATAGAAGTGCTTCCTTTTGATTCCATCCCATGTGTACGATATCTTTATTAACCTTGTATTACTTGGTGCGTAAAAGAAAAAAAGGAAAGGAAAAATATTTTTCTTGTTGAGGAAACTGCACAGGCGACATACATTAGGTCAGTCTTGCGTATACCTCTTCACTTGCACAGGGAGACTGAACGAAATTCTGTGAGTTTGCGATTCGAAATCACAAGTCGCATTGGTCTCCCTTTGAGAAACGTACGCGAGCCATCTTACCGATCCACAGCGCTCAAAATTACGTGGCTGGTTCCCTTAGGACTTGTGTTGTCGGGACTCCACAGCAGCACTCGCGAGGACTTTTGTTAGCGGGACCCCACAGCAGCATTGCAAGCCCGGCAGAAAGACGCAGCACCGGCACCTGCCGACGTTCGTCTTTGGTATCTACCTCAGCTGACCTATCAGAGTCCTGGCCGCCGCCTTCAAACAGCAGCGCCTGCAGCGGTAGTAGGGGGCAACCTCCAGTAGCGTCTGACTGTTTCTTTCAGCCTGGATTAACTCCCAGCAGCCTCGGTTATGTATTTTTTTTAGCAGCTTCAGTTGATTTACGCGAGCTCAGATCAACTGTTAGCATACACTGTTGACGTCTGTGGAAGAGTGTTGTTCCAGGAGCGTTGGTTAACTTCCAGGAACTCGCGATTTAACTCCCCAAGAGGCCTGGGTGCCTCCCAGGAGAGCCGGTTCTCCTCTGCTGACCTGGGATAACTTGCAGCGATTTCGATTTACTCGCACTCTAATTCACGAATTTTAAAGTTATCTAGTCACAGAAGACTCTTGTCAACAAACCGAATCACTCTGGCTCGGAGTTTGATTGTCCCGAGTGTTGGGAGTTGGCTCATGGTCTACGGTGCCATCTCGGCTGAGATCGGATGAAATACGGCCGCTTCCTGTGTTGACTCCGTGATTGGGCTCTGGAGATGTTGGGTCAAGAATTGTCATGACCTCTAGGTCGGACTCTGGGGTTGCTTGGTCACGGGCTGCGGTGACCCCATGGCTGGACTTTGTTGTTGCTGGATCACCTCTTGCGGCAACTCCTCGACCGGATTGTGGAAGGGTTGGGTCACCGACTGTGGTGACCCTATGGCCGGGCTCATGGGGTGTGGGGTCATAAGCTGACCTCAGGACTGGGCAAGGAGTGGCGGGTCAGAGGTCACTTCTGGGCTCCCACAGAGGGCAACTTCCTCCTTCCCCCTGAAAACATGGATAGTGTAAGAACCTGAGAGAAGATATTCTGTAGATGCTATATTGAAGAGACAGCAAAATGGCTTTTGACGTCATTTTTTAAAAAAATCAGTTCAATATATTATCATTCAACATGTGAGAGTAATTGAAGTGTGTTAGAACATTTACTGAAATAACAAAACAATGAAATAAATTTGGTGCATTGTCTCTCTAGCCAAATGATTGCAATTGAAGTGCCTTAGAATTACAGTGGCAGTGCAAGATTGGTCTATATCATCTAAAGAACATTTGGAATTCTATATTTTTATCCTCTACTTTACGTTTTATCTTTACTGAAAGCTTTTTTTCGAACACAAGAGGAGCTTACCATGAGTAGTTAGAGATGAGAATCAAGGGGAATAGTTTACCTGTGATATGGTGACCACCTGGTCTACTCTTGGTGGTTGAGCAGAGTGTTGGTTACCTCAGAGATGGACAGCAAAGGATTGGGTTCCTGCTGATCTGCGGATAGCTGGGTTCCCCCATGGCACTGTGGGGCCGAGTAGAGAACAGGCCACGTCTTAGACAAGGGACCAATGGCGGGAGATGGGAACAGGTGAAGTACAAGTGGTGTAAAAGAGTCTAACAGGCGGTGTGGGGCTGCCTCTACTACCTCAAGCCCTTTCGTCACCACAGTAAGGCCCAAGAGCACGACGGTGCGACCCTAGAGCGCGACGGTCCGACGCTTCGAGTATGCCGGCCTGGCCTTTGACTTAAACCCTAAAGGGTGAGGTCATAGTCCAGGTCGTCATATCCAAAGGTCGTGCTGTCGTGCTGATGGGTCGGACCGTCGTGCTCGAGGGTCTTGCCGTCGTGCACAAAGGGTTAAATTGTCATAATTTCTTGCAACTTTGGTGTGATTTATAGAAAAAGGTTTTATAAAGGGAAACACTATGAACCTAGTAATATCATAACTCCTATTTTGGGCTGAGAGTACTTTGTAATGTGAAATTTTTCGTTTAAGATGAATTTTTTTTTTTTGATATAACGCCTTTCGACATTGATAACTACATATTTGGCTTTTAGACACCGTTACATGTGAAAAAAAAGAAAAACACTGAAAATGTGTCACTTTTGATCTGTGTTGACGACAAGGCGAAAATTCCTTAGATTGTTAATGAGGAAGGGAATGACCTTGCATGGTGTGGGGTCACATAAAGAATGACCTGGCCTGGGTGGGATCAAATAGGGAATGACCTGACCTGGAATGGGGTCATATGAAGAATAACCTGGCTTTGGGTTGGGTCGCGTCACTGCCCTTGCACACACGTTTATGACGTGAAAATATTGTTGCTGATAGTTCTGTGTTTGTTAATTATTATTGTCTGTAACGAATGAGCAAATATGATGTGATGAAATATGGTGCCAATGAACATCGATACATTTGGATAGCTAAATATATGTATGTACTCATGTATGCATTTGTGTATGTATAATATATGTAAGTACTTTCTATGAATGTATGCATGCATATATGTATACACTAAGGCATTTATATGTGCGTATACTTGTTATTACTATGTATTTGTTTAAGATAGAGAGTTTTACACCCGTGTTGCCTCGTCTCTTACTGTTGTATATGTATGTACCATGTTTTTACTCCTATGTGTGTAAACACACACGCATACACACACACAACCCAGACACCCATTTATCGACCAGCCCCGAGGGAAGGATGAGCACCTGGGTTGGGTGTAGACCAACTGCCGCGCCCAGGACTCAAGGTGAGTAAGGCTGACCACCACATCTTGGAGGCCTCTTGTAGATACTAACCGTTCAGCTTCATGGCATTTTTGTTTTGTCAAGAGCCTTAAAAACGGGCAAACTTTAGAAAGCTAAACTATCTAAGAAAGTGGTATTGATATTAAAACACCTTGTTTGGATATGGGCCAGCTGCCCCGCCCAGGTCTGTAATACATACTGACCGTCCAACTTCGACATTTATTTTTGTCAAGATTCTTAAGGACGAGCATAGTTTAGAAAGTTAAACTATCTAGAGAAAATGGTATTGATATTGAACACCTTGGTTGTGTGTGGGGCAAGCTGTCGCGCCCAGGTCTCGGATTCATGTTGAGTCAAGGAGGCCTGTAAGGTATACTGACCGTCCAACTTCATGAATTTTTTGTCAAGAGCCTTTAGGACGGGCAAAGTTTAGAAAGCTAAACTACCTAAGAAAGTGGTTTTGATATATTTATGTATGTATACTTACTAGTGAATGGTTTCATATGTCTATATACTCTCATGATGATATTTGTCATATTGATTCTATTATGAATAAAAGTAATATGACGGTATATGTTTATAGATTTTTGGTTATGACACACGATATTTTTAGAGGTTTGTAGATGTTAGTAAGTGGGAAGGGAAACTAATGGTGATATATATTAATAACTGATGGTTAGATATTATATTCTTATATGTTGCTAAATGATGAAAGGCAAAAAGTTTCATGGATGGATATTAGTACTTATTGAAAACTAATTACAAAATACTTATAAGAATTTAACTTGAGAAGATTACAAGTAAATATAGGTAGAGTTTGTGATGAAATATTCCACCTTAATTCTCAGGAGATTTGATAAACATGATTAAATGAAGATAATAAGAATTATGAAAAAATATAGAAAATGTATTGAGTGAAGGTTATGGCTGAGACAAGAAAAAAAGCAAAGAAAGTATACAAAAGTTAGATAATTCGTGTTATGATTAACAGACGATAACAAAGAAATGGTAGGAAGAATGTTCAAAAGATGTTAGAGAAACAGGGCAGAAGAAATCACACGAGGAACAGTTATAAGAAAAAAAGAAAATAAGAAATTGCGAGTATAAGTACGAAGATAGAAGATAGAGCCATGTGTACATACTTCCTAACGGAAGAGAATTAAGAAATGGGGAAAAGGACAACTAGTAGAACATCAAAGCACACCAAAAAAGACAGTCCTCAGATAGTCAAAATATACAGTAATTACTGTATAACAAATTAAAGGAATTGAAGTAATAGTAATACTTGAATATGTTTAGTTATACAGTGAACAGATATCAGCCAGTGGTACGTAATACACATAAATACAAAAATGGACTAAAGAGTAATACAGTGGCTGGAAGGAAGCTATGAGGGAGAGACACTTAGTAGATAGTGCAAAGTTATACAGGGTGTGTGTTTTACATTATTGTGTTTGTGTACGTGGTTGTGTGTGCGTGTGGCTTTCTTCTCTCAGTACGTAAACTCTGCATACATGAATAAGAGATGCATGGTGCATGCGTTTGTTACTGGATCTATATGTTTTCCATTTAATATCTGCGTCAGTCTTTTTCTGTATATCTGTCGCGCGCGCGCTCGTGTGTGTGTGTGTGTGTGTTTAAGCTATGATATGGATCTGGTTTCACGTATGAATGTTGATTATGCCTATTCGTGTGTGTGTGTGTGTGTAAACTTGTGCATACACGACAGAGGCAAGGGCTGTCACAGTGTCGGATCAGTGACGTTAAAAGAGGTGGGTGGGTGGGGAGGAGGCCTTGTGCCACAGTCAAGCCATCAAGTATTATTGGTAAGTAGACGTCTGGGGCAAAGCGGAGCTAGAATGTACATTAGGATGAGAACATTTTCAGATCACAGTGTCATCATAATCAGTGGGTTGCTTAAACTTCAAATAGGTAATTAATAATCACTCGTAACTTTTAGAAGTCGCCTTAATGAATTAGGCTATGGAAGGCTGGACAATCCCATGCTTTATGACAAAGAGTTTATAGCACAACCACGGTGGAACTCTTATGTATTATATTTTTCAAGGGAACAATATAAGAAAATCAAACACGCTCCAAAAAAACTAAAACCTTCGACTAACATTATGCATGCAAGTGTTGGTGACGGTGCAAAACTGAGTGACAAAATAAGAAAACACGAAGAAACATGGAAACTCAGGTTAAAAACAAGAAAATGATATTTTAAGACAGAGAGAGAAAAAGAGAGAGAGGCATGCAGACAGTAGTCAAACGTGTTGAATGCGTGTGGACCAGTCACCTTCCAAACATTCAGAACTCCATAAACAATAAGCCTCCACTAAACAAACAGTTAAGCTGTGAGTAATCCTTCTGTCGCCCAGGTGCTAAATGACGCCACATTGATCACCCAAGTGTTTTAAACTTAACAATGATACCAGTTTGTTTCAGTTTTGTGTTAGCGATATGGTCATCAAACGCGATGTTGTGGGGTGTCAGTGATGTGGTCATCAGACCCAACGCCGTGGGTTAAGTGTTAGTGATGTGGTCATCAAACCCGATGTTGTGGGACATTTGTTTTTGACTATATTCTAAAGCAGTTTTCCGCTCCCAGCGACCAAGAGCACAAAGGTAACTGGTCCAGGGTCGCGCAGCGCAACGACCATCACGCAGACAACTGATGAGGGTGTTGAGAGATCGGCCCCCTCTTCAACACCTTCATCGTCTCCCCGTCAGGTCATTAGATCTGATGGGTGACGGTGGGTTAGTGGCGCCCAGAGGTACTGCGCCAGGCGCCAGGGCCGGACGAACAGTGCCAGTCAGGTCTTGTTACCCAAACAGTTAGATTTCTTCGTGAATATACATAATGTAGTGTATAAAAGACTTGAGTTCGAATTGAAAATGTAAACGATTGAATTCTTGATGAGTTATTGGCAAAGTACTGCAGTTACATCTAGATTATTAGGAATGACTGTACTATATTGTTTAGTGAAGGTAGTTTCAAAAGATTTATGTGATCCATGTATGTTACCAGAACGGACCGCTGTCTCTCGGTAAGTACAGCATAAAAGTGTGCTGGCGCTTTCGATTGTCACCCAGCCTGACGTCCTCCGGATTCCAACCAACCCCCTCGCCTCTTGCGAGGATCTAGCAAGAGACACTTTTATCAGATTAGTATATCCACGTTACATTTGGTCTAGTATTCCATGCAGTACCAGGACAATGCATAGTAATAATTGTGGCTGAACACTTACCACAGAAGCATCAACGACACTGGATAATCAAACTGTTGCAGTTGGAGCCACTGAGCATTGTGAGGCGCCGACTTACTTACATCAGGAGAGGAGGTTCTATATGGGGTGGGGGGGGGGTAAACACGTAGGATAAGGTTTATTGACTGTAGTTAATTGAGCTGCCTCATGCCGCTCTGTGGCCCCAGGTAAATAACACCACAGCCCGCCGTCTACTTGAGGCCCAGAAGAATAACCAGCAGCAAGACAGCCTGAGAATTGCGACCGTCGTTCTCCCAGTAGAAGAATATGCCGCAATGTCTCCTGTCTACACACACCAAGCCTTAGAACCAGTATTGTTACTCAGAAGAGGAGCCCAGCTCACAGCCCTGGTCAAGCAGAATGTTGTAGTGAGGGAATTGCCGCCTCGTGTCGCACCTAGGAGAACACCCTGGGCAGGAGACGAGTGGCTCAGAGAGTTAATTAGGGCGGGACTGTGAGCGTGCCCGGTGCCTACGGCGGGCTCATCATGCTCCGTGCAGGCCAGAGAGACAATAAACAAAGCTGTCACTCACTGCGGGGTGTGATACGGGTGGTAAGGATAGTACTGGTGGTGCCATACCTCGCCGCCCTCACTGTAGCCGTACGCAGCCTTACCCGCTGGCGCCACGGCTCCGGCGCCGACGTGGGCGGCAGAGGCGGCGGCGGCGGCGGCGACAGCGGCGGAATGGGCGGAGGGAGGCCCTGCGTGTGGCGAGGCGCCCTCGCCTCCGTGCGGGGAGCCTCCTGCACTGCTGCGGGCGCCCGGCGTAGACGCAGGAGTGGCCGTACCCCACTTGCAGGAGACGCCGCTCAGGCCGGGATCCAGCGACGTGGCGGTGGACGACACAGGTACTTCGGTGTACTTCTTGTTGGGGTCGTACTCGTGAGAGGCTGACCCCCACATGAGCACTGTTTGGCGGGTGTTGTTGGGGTAGGACTCGGTGTCTTTACTCTCCTCTTTGTGGGTGGCGGAGGCGGTGGTAGTGACCGTGCTTACCGCCACGCTGGTGGTGATGCCCGGCGTGGCCGCTAGTGCTCCCAGCGACGCTAAGGCTGATGGATCGTCTCGCCGAACCTCCGTAGCTCGCAGGTCACTGAATTTGTGCTCTAATGACGGTAGTACGGTGTTCGTGCCGTACACGGCAGAGTACGCGTCTGTCGGCTTGTACTGGTACTTGGATGCGTCGAGCTGGGTGGCGCAGTAAAGTTTCTGGTCCGCCGCCGTTTTAGTGAGCCCGGTAGTGTCATAACTTAGGCAGGAACGCGTAGGGTCGACGTAGCCGTTGCTGACGTAGCCGTGTGTCATATAGTCCGGGTAATAGGAACCTAACTGGCGGTAGTGGAACAGGTTATCCGTAGGCAGGTAGCTGGCCGGATAGAGAGACTGCAAGTTTCCCAGATTTTGCTGCATGTAGAGACCATTATCCGTCGCGTACGCCGAAGCTCCGTACATGTTGTTGTAGTTATTGTAGGCCGTGTCCGAGAGGTTGGTGTAGCTTCTCTTGGTGCGGCACGTTGTGAGGAAGTCCCGCAGCTGTGTCTTGTACTTGCGGGACATGCGGGAGGCGGCGTAGAGCTGCGGCAACTCCGTGTCGCAGAGGTAGGACTGAGTGAGGCCGGGGTCCAAGTAAGAGACCTTGAAGTCCATTGTCCGCTTCCCCAGCAGGTCGCGTCCTTCTTCTTCCCTGTAAGATCATACCACAGATGAGTTCTGGTTGCTTGAGCTTATAAGATAAGAGTAGTAAAACTTTGGGCCCAAATGAACTTAGTTGAACGCAATGTGAGCAGAATTTTAATAACTCTATACATACATGAAATAGGGGTTCAACTTGCATCAGAAAAAAAGAGGTAAAGCTGTGTTAATTGACTTAATCAAAGGGTTTAACAGTGTACTTAGCGCAACTGGAGGTTTGATACATAATGAAGGAAATGTACTAGTGGCGCTACGCTTAACCAAGTACTTGATCGTATAAGATACGAGTTAAACCTGCTACAACTGCATAAATTAATTGAAGAGGAAAATATTTAACGTTTACTAGAAATTGCAGATTTGTTCCTGTAAACTGTTTTAGTTCAGAATGATAGAGCTACGCTTCAACTGGAATTTCCCTGATCACGAAGACGCGTTGATTCTTACATCTTATGACAATATCCTTCCGCTTCATACTCCTGCCCCATGACAAAAATCTCGTCTTAAGTACTCATGGGCAGGATTTCTCCCCAAGTTATATTGTAAAATATAACAGTATTTCGTAATCTCATGACCAGAAACCTTCGCGAGACGTCTTTTGGACTCATCACCTTTGTATAAACAAATATGCAAACGGACTGCACCTGTTGTAGGAGGACAGCAGTGGCACCAGGAACAGCTCCCAAGGCAACGACACGCGCACCCTCTGCTAGTGACGAAAGTTTGTTAACCACAACTGTTAAGAGACCACGTACGATAATACCACCAACTGCCATTATTAAAGTACGACACCTACATTACTGGGAGCTGCAGGGGTAAGCTGGGAACAACTTCAGGTCAAGAGGACGATAAACCTAAGCACCAACAGCTGACGCGGTAGCTCAAGGCAGGGGTAGTGGCGATACCTACATGAGCGGTCTGTGGGTGCAGATGATGAAGTCCGGTTTGGAGTTCTTGTAGACGAGGCGTGAGGACGTTTGCAACCACTGCCAGGTACCGTCTCGTGTCTGTAGGCGGTAGGCGATCATCCCAGAGGCTCCCGTCTTCAGCACTGATGGAGGAAGAGGTCACAAATGGTGATTGAGGATTCTAGAGGCATTTCACAGACCGTATAGGGTCTGAGAAAGTCTTTCTGGATCATTAGAGGTCACACAAGGCTACAAATAGGATATCGAAGGTCAGACTGTCCTTACAGATCATAGTCGTCAGATAGAGGTTCAAGCAGACCGCTGCTGGTGACGAGATCCCTTTGAAGTTGTGTGAGGCCACTCTACAGAGAGACTCAAAAGACTGTACATTGCATCATGGTCAGTTACGACCAGTACGTGTCGCACGCAATCGTTCAAGGTCACGGCGGGTCAATAAGTTAACCAGAGTCACTTATGGATGACTGGAAACCAAAATAAAGGCCAGACAGGTCTACCAGAGGTCACAAAGATCTATTAAAGGTAACGGAGGGTGACACGTGATACAAGAGACCACTGGAGTCTTACTGGTGGTTGTAGGGTCACTAGAGCTGTCACAGTCTCGCCAAAGTTTACAGCGTCACTGAAAAAGATGAAACTGTACTGGCCAGTCAAGGTCCCTGAGCTTAAAAAGGTCAATGGAGGTAACTTAGAAGTCTTTACGCAGTCAAACAAGGTCGTAAGATACAATCAACAGTTGAGAATGAACATAGATTTGTACAGGGCTGTTATATGTTTATACTGAGTCATGCAAGGTTACGTAGGGTCTCAAAGATTCATGCAAGGTCATTTCAGAGATGTTTCAGAGCAAGATACATCACAGGTGCTAACCTTAGTTATATGTGTGTTACTGTTTTTATTATACTTATCTGCTGTATCGTTTGTTAAAAGTAATCTAATCTATATGCTTATGGTATTACCTACGACGATATCTCTCGTCGTAAAAGTACTTACACTCTTGGTGCGCAGAGGCGACGTAGGCGAGGTCATCGTAGTGAACAAGGTCGTATCCACCCTTGTTAGCCAGTTCCAGGTCACTGTAGCCCAACAGCATCTTCCCCCTGAGGGTAGGTTAAGGCAGGAGGGGTCAGGCACTACGGAAAGTTAGATTGGGGTGTCAAGCACCACGGGGGTGATTCTGGTAGGGTCAAGGGGTCAGGCACCACGGAGGTGACACTAGTAATGTCTGGGGTCAGGCAACAGGGGGGTAAACACACACACACACACACACACACACACACACCATATCCTTCCTGCCCTCTGAACCCATTCTATGGGGGCTCCTGCAGCGCTAAGAACCACAGGTTAAAAAGTGTATGGAAATGTGTGGGTTTTGATGGAGTGTGCACATGATAACTGGGTAGTAAATATTATCAGTTTGGAACTTGGATTTCGGGCTTGAGGGATCTTGTGATATGTTGTACGTTGGTTGTAATGTTGGAGCGATGGCGGGTGTCCAGAACTTAGACGGGAAAGGAATTCCTGGTGGATTGGTGCTTGAGACTGGGCTATTATATCGGTCATTAAGTGCTTGTTGGGCCTTTCATTTATGCATAGGTTGTCAATGATGTAGTTGTTGTTTTAGGGGATCAGGAGTTTTGGTAGTTAGTTATGGAATGGCTTGAATGAGAAGGGTCTAGTGTTATTGCATAGAGAGATTATAATGGAAATGTTTTTGTTTCGTGCAGTTGTTGAATGCTTAAAGTTGCTAGGAAGCCAGTGTTGTTCCGAGTGCTTTGTTTTGTATAGTTTGCGGACTGTTTATCTTTGCCTTTGACAAGGTGAATGACCAGGCAGAGATAAGGCGTAGTTTAGAGTGGAGCTGGTGAATTCTCTGGAAGGCTTACGAGGGGATTTTTGTTCATGTCTTAGATCTGGTACCAATAACTGTTCTAAGGGAGTTTAGTTTGCTTAATACCTTTGTGTAGACGTTTGTGGTGCGGTGAATGAATGCCAGGTGTGTGGTATATGGTACCCAGGATGGTTTGAGAGTGAGTTGGGTGTGATTGACCATTTAGGATGATGGAGGTTGGGGGGGATGCTGATTGGATTTATAAGTCAGGATTAAAAGGATGACTGTAGACTTCTTTCGCGACGCAGACACTCTTTTGTGGTTGGGCAGTTGCTCTAATCGCGTGATGTGGTTTTGTGTGTTTGTTGTTGCTTGCGTAGTGTCGAAAATGCTGCTATGTGATTGTGTAGTCATCTGCGTATGAGAGGAATTTCACGCTGTGGTCCGTGGGTCATGATGGAAGGGCGCGTAGGGTGAGAATAAAGAGAGTTGGGGAAAGAAATACTCCTTGGGGTTTCCACTGTAGACCTTTGAGGATTTTTTGCGTGTCGTATGTCTTTTTCTTGGTGTGTGTGTGTGCGGTATCTTGATGTGTGCATCTGCCTGCACTGTTTGTGTATTGCATGTGTATATCCATGTATCCACCGCTTGTGCGTGCAGACTCGTGCAGACAGACCCATGTGTAAGCATACTCTCATGCCGGGCGTGCTCGTTCGGTTGCGAGTAAAAAAACACAATTAACAAACACCTGCCGCTTTGAATAGCCAAGTTAGCTGCCACTGTTATTACTGAGTTGGTTCTGTTGTATTAATCCTAGTTTTACACTTTCCCGCAGTCTTTTGATAATCTAAGGTATAGGAGCCAGCAGTTTATGTGGGAATTAATAAAGCGTTCTAATTCTACAATGAGACTGCTTTAAATGCAAACATGTTTTGTTATTGCCAGCTCTAATGGAGTGATAAGTCCTTAATCGTTATTGGCAGATGTTTATATTTTCAAAGCATATTGTATTTAGTTTTGAAGAATATAATCTTTTCTAAGGATATTTAGTATTCATGACTAACCTCTTTACAAATTTTTATACAATTTTAATGTATTCAAAGTATCTATTTGTCGAAAGCACATATTCTTCAATATATACATGGTCTTCATGAGAGTCTTTTGAAAGTGCATATAGTTCCCAACGATGAAGTTTATTCAAAATTTATAGTTCCCAACGAGGAAGTTTATTCAAAATTTACAGATTTCTTTGTCATATTTGGACAGAGCACAGAGTGTTTGTAACTGTGGAGGTGGAGCCATAATCATATACTGCCTTTGTCCGTTTAGAAATCTTGTTAATTTTATTTGTGAGAGTGGCACAAGTCTTCCCCCCATCATTAATGTTATTACTCGAGTGGCAAAAAGTTGGTAAGAGGAGGTGAATTGCCACTCACATGATGAGTATTGATGTAATGATGAATTTGTATAAGAAGCTGAACTATTTACTGCTCAAGTGATGAATGTTGATGTGGTGACGCCGGGTCGAGACTTCTGTCTCAGCACAGATGTACACATACGTACACTCATATGTTACACAGGGAAAGGTATGATTTAGCCAGGGACTTGTAGCAATGCAATCTGCCGCTTGGAGTATAATAGTCGATGTGTGTAAAGGTGAAACACTTCCGTCAATAGAGAAGAAAACAACAAACAAGATGGTAATGATATTTGTGACGATATGTTGATATTGATATATGTTGTTTGGTCGCGTTTCATGGCGATAGGGGTAGATAACGGGGAGGGGGGGGAGAAGGAGGTGTCTAGGGTGGGAAGGAGAATGCAGAGGGGGGAGGGAGGAAAAGATGGAAGGAATGGAGGAAGGATGAAACTAGGTGGGGAGAAGGGTACAGTGTGACGAAAAGGGGCGGGGTGGGGAGAAGGGGAAAGGTGTTGTGGTGTGGGTAGGGTTGGGAGGAGGAATGGGGTGGAGGCAGGTTTGGATGAGGAGCAGGGGGACAGGATGGGGAGTAGGAAGCTTGGCTGGGGAGGAGACAGACCGGTGGGAGTGGGTGGAGAAGAGGGGACGTGCGGCTAGACGTGGGAAGGGTGAGGAGGAGGGGTTGGGGTGGTGGAAAGCAGAATGGGGAGGAGAGAGAGGCACCCAAGGTGAACTTCAAATGAGTGGAATATCTCTGGACTAAAGACACAATATATGCGGCGACGGGTTTAGCCGACGTGAACCACACCCACTAACTGCTGACTTACCTCGTTCCCTCGTTCACCGTCGCTGGTCAAACAACGACATACCTTGTGAGTGTTCGACACCTTTGAAACACTTTTTTAGAGTCAATTATGTGAGTGGATGGCTGTCTTGGGGTCAATATTACTTTGGACATAACAAACAAGAAATATTTTTGATAACTTTCGCATAGAGCAGTTCGACTTGACCCATAATTTTGTTAAACTCTAAAAGTAAGTAATATGGACCCTGGGCACAAGTACATATTTGCTCTACAATGTTTCATTTACTAATGGAAAAACAACAGACGCGTTACATTTCGGTACAAAAAAATACAAGTGTAATTAAGTGAATGTAGTAAAAAGGCGTGGGCAGTTTATTACAGCGTGGAGTGAGGCTGGTGGTAAATGGAATAAATAATTGGTGGGAAATGCCAGTCCCACGGTGTTGGGGCCTCCTTTACACTTTTATATCAGACGCCACAACCTGCTAATTGGCTGGGCCAGGGAGGCACTTTAGTGGGGGTGAGTGTCCAAGTCCTGTAGTCTTGGCTACCAGACGTCAGCTGCTACCACTGTGCCGGTTTTGGGTCACCAGCAAAACTCGCACCTCTCTGCCCAACGCTATTGCCCTCATCGTCATCGTTGGAACCACATGGTGGAAGTGAGTCATGGAGGTATATAAGTACCGAGACCATGTTCGGGAAAACGTTCTACACCAGTATATCAAGTAAAGACCCAACACAGGGTAGCAAAAAAATTGCCCTGAAATAAAGGAGTCGAGGTACACAGACTTCACGAGCTACACATTTGTCCACGCTGGAGGAACGAAGACTAAAAGGCGACATGATTTTAAGTTTTAGGCTTCTTAATGGATCTGACGATGTCGAAAAAGGAACAGTTGTTGATTGAGAAAGGAGAAAAACCGATCAGCAAGGAGGGCGCAGCAGAGAACTGAGCAAGGGAAGATGTAGAAACTATTTTCTTGGCTTTGAGTATTGGAAAAATGGAACTGACAGAGTTGATGAATAATGGATGTTCAAAGCGTTAGAATGTTCAAGATATTTTTCGACAGATAAAAGGGAGTTTGACGTCTTGAGCGTAAAAGCGCGATCTTCAGCCACGACGACACGACCCTAAACCACGACGATACCGCATTTGAGCAAGGCCGTACGACCCTTGGGTATGATGGCAAGGCCTTTTAAAGGGTATGGGCAAGGGTCAGGCCATCTTATTTAAAAGCCGTGGTTAAGGGCTCTGCTGTCGTGCTCAGATAAAAGGGATGCACGAGTATATAAGTCTTTCTCCATTTACGCACGTGTGTAAAAGACTTTCCCCGTTACACACAAATAGTCATAACACACACACACACACACACACACACACACACACACACACACACACACACACACACACACACTCACTCACTCACTCACTCACTCACACTCACACTCACCAGCACCTAACTCGTGCACACATACGTAATTTACACAAGTGATCCACATTCTTTCTCCTACGATAAAACTCCAGTGGTTCCTGTGATAGGTCGAGGCGTGACCCGTGTGGAGGGTCACACGAGACATACATTATGGACACTACGGTACACGACACATTCATTATGGACACTACGGTACACGACATGGCTGATGACACAATCTCCACCACTCATATTTTTCCTCCCAATATTCTTGTCTTTCATTCATAAGATTTTCATTTCACTCTCCATTCCCAGAAGGGTAAGGTTTTATTTTTTTCACACTTGTAGTTTCTTTTCTGAGTTTCTTATTAGAAAAAATAAAGATGACTGGTACCGTTTTCATCTGGTTCCCTCAAGGAAGAAGCCATGACTTTTCGGAATTCCAAGAATACGCTGTACATCGTATATATATATAAACCAAGGCACGGAAGAAAAGTTATGGTGGGTTTCATTTCATTCGTACGACCCTTAACTTCTTGAGCACGATAGCACGACCCTTAAGCACGACGGTACGACCCTTGGATATGATGTCCCTGTGTTTAACTTAACCCCTTAAGGGCCAGGTCAAGGCTAGATCATAATGCCTTAAGAGTCGTACCACTGTACTCCAAGGATTAATCAACACAAGAACACACAACACTTTTCAATAAAAATTACCTTCATTTATTTTTATTTCCTCATAAAACACACACACACACACACACACACACACACACACACACACACACAAATGTATAAATAAATGAATAAATATTTTATATATATATATATATATATATATATATATATATATATATATATATATATATATACAATTTTTTTTCTACCCCGCTTTTATATTTTTTTCTGTCATGTGCTTGGTGGGAATAAGGGGGCACAGACAGAGTAGTTAAGGTGAAGATAACCTAACCTCACAGACATCCTCATGTGTTGAAGTGTTATTGGTGCTGTCAAGGTCAAGAAACTGAGTGTCAAGGCGTTCACCCGGCTACCGAAATATAGGGAGTAACTATAAAAAGAATATATTGGTGAATAGACAGAAATAGATGGTTAGGTAGGATATAGATGTAGATAGATGGTAAAGACGGTAGCATATAAAGCATTAGGGGAGGGGCTCTAGGATAGAGATGGAATACAACTAAATAGTTCAGCTTAGAACTGTTCACCTTTCTTCTCTCTTCCCTTACTCCCTTTTCACTTGTCCCTGCTGCCCCTGTATCTCTGTCTACCTCTTATTTTAAAAGGTTTTGAAATATCTTCTCTCGCTCTCTCTCTCTCTCTCTCTCTCTCTCTCTCTCTCTCTCTCTCTCTCTCTCTCTC
>JAYMFT010000017.1:470122-482216 GCA_038088735.1 Panulirus argus | reverse complement strand
TCTCTCTCTCTCCCTCTCTCTCTCTCT
This sequence comes from Panulirus argus, assembly GCA_038088735.1. Taxonomy (NCBI): domain Eukaryota; kingdom Metazoa; phylum Arthropoda; class Malacostraca; order Decapoda; family Palinuridae; genus Panulirus; species Panulirus argus. The sequence continues at coordinate 482,189 of JAYMFT010000017.1, read as the reverse complement.
CTCTCTCTCTCTCTCTCTCTCTCTCTCTCTCTCTCTCTCTCTCTCTCTCCGTCTACCAAACTGTCTATCTCACGACAGAGTATCTTCGCAGCTTAGATATAGCGTAGACAAGTACTCTCTCACATCTCTTATTACGCCAGAAGTACTCCATACTGGGAAGAAAGAATAAGACCTCTGTAAAATATGGGAGAGCCCAGCTGTATATGACACGCTTACCGTATGGGAAGTAAATTTGTGGGGTTTCCAGGACAGACTAGGGGGCTATGCTTGTCTAATACATGGTTGAATTGTGTTTTTTATATATATATATATATATATATATATATATATATATATACATATCATTTGGAAGTGTATGACGTCACGAATTTTGTTTGTACAAATTAACCTATTTTTATGGAAGGAAAACGCGGTGTACCCACCTTGTGACGTCTGTCGGACATGAGAATCAATAAGGTATGTATATTCGGAACGCTTGTGACGTCATTCGATACGAAAATTAGCGATATTGGGATTGATGGGGCGGAAGGTGTGTGGTGGACACTACGGGAGGAGTGAGAGAAAAGAGGTGCTTGGTTGCCTTCTTGTTGTGGTTTAGGTTAGGTTGTATTGTTGTGTGTGGCTGATTTACGGGTTGTCTTCCTTGGCACACACACACACAAATCACACACACAAACACACACACAAACACACAAACACACACACGCGCGCACGCATCCATGCATTCGTACCCACATGCACACACAGACACATGCGTTCGTACCCACGTGCACGCACATACACACACACACACACAGCCATGCATTCGTACCCACACACACACGCACACACACACACACACAAGCTATCATTATACTTAAGAACATTTATGTGTTTCATGCGAGGATGTTGAGATATGTAACCTTGTACATTATGTCTTTGCATAAATGAATACATAATGGAATTCCTTCTAATATAAGCATATGACTGTGTGCGTTCGTGTGTCTGTTCGCAAGCACAGTGTGTGTGAAAATTCCCCTGTGCTTTCCCGTGGGTCTGCGCCTGTCGGGGTGTCGCACATCCTCCACTGTGTCCGTCCGTACGTTGCTGTGTCGTACAAACATCATCTGATTCTCTTGACCACGGCTCTACTGTATACCAGAATTTGTGAGTATGTTCATGGCTGCGTATGTGTGCCAGTGTTTGCGTATGTCTGGCAACATTTGCGTATGTGAGCGTGTACGCTGTGTCTGGCCTCCGGCACATCCCTCTGACCCGCAAATGATTCACTTCAGTAACCGGATCGGCCGCCAGGCTCCGGATCTCTGACGTAGGGGACACCAGCTGCTGCTGCCGCTAGTAGGGAACCATCTGGAGACGCACAGCTCCTTCTCCCCCCCCACAACCCCTCCCCCCACGCCCATCCTCCTTAGTATACACAGTCGACTGCGCGTTTGGCGTTCCTTTAGCCTTTTTTATATCAACGTTTTCTCTAAATTTGATCGATCGCCTTCGGTTTAACATCATTCTAATTTATCAACCTTTATCTGTTATATATCGAGTCGATTCCTCATTGCTGCGTTCTTCTAGATTCAGAGATTTTTAATGATATTCAGCTCTTGCCGGATTTTGATAAAGTATATGGGTTTGCTAGAGTATGCTTTTAGATTTTCATATCGATTTTTTTAGGATTTAGTATGACTTCTAAACTGTTTACGTCTTTATTTTATTGTCTGATAATATGACATTCAGGATCGTTCCTTTAGCTATTAGAATCCGCCTTGGTTGAGGCTAGAAAGTCGTAGTTTTTCTTTCGTTTTCTGTCTGGAACTCCTACTCCATTTTATGAGACTGCATACTGCTTGTTACGTCACGAGGCAGAGGAGACTCAAGAGAACGATGTTGATCAATTTAACAACGTCATTACCGACGCAAGGAAGCTAGCGGGCAAGTGTTTTTCTCAGCCCCCTGGCGGCCAGTGATGAGTTAGTCAGCTGGGCGCGTGACGTCACGACCTCTGCTCTCCTAGTCATTCTGTCACCCGACGCCACAGCCAGTAGCCCGCTCTGACACCGTGCCTTCGACCTTGGCCTCGGCGGATACGAATGAGGAAGAATGAGGTTCTGTGTTCTCAGATATCGTCACTGTTCTCTGAAATCACCTCGTTCTTCGAATCAGAGAACTCGAATCCATACGGAAGAAGTCTTGCATGTGGAGGTGTGAGTCACGTCTGTCGGTGAGGGATGGGACTTGGACGCATATTCGGATGAACTCACGCACATCCGGGTCATCTTGGCATTTGTTTATCCCAGGACGAATTTCAAATGTCACATGCTAATTATCTGAATGGCCTCCTTGAGTAAGGGCGGTAGACAGCCCTCCGTTATGCACGGCTCGCACCCAAAGGTTACTTCAACTTGCTCTTGAAATTCAAGAGCTGAGCGATCTTTAAGGGCGGCCGACATTAAGGTTCAGCCACTTAACAGATGGATCCTGTTAGCTGGGTGCCCCTTGCTGGCTCTGGTGCAGGGAGGCACAGTACAACAGTTGTCACACACGACCACTCCAGGCGGGGACGAGAATTCACTTGGAAAACATAATACTGGACAGCAACGAAAGCTAAAGCAAGGGAACCGTCCGCGTAAACTGTCTCGTTGAAACGTTTCTGCAATACTTCAAAATTCTCTCCTTCCCGATAGGCGTATGAAGCTGTGGACTGCGTTATAGCCAGCCAATTTTGCTGTATGATAAGCGTATACTCCCAGCGGAACATACAGTGCCATTTCTCTACCACGGATGATTTCTTGTAGTCCAGTGTATAATGGATCAATAGGGCCGCATACTGACTGATATCCTCTAGAACTTTAGAATTATCTTTAGCTCCGGAAGAAAGTTAAAGATTTTTCTGTTGGTTGGTGTAGTTAATGTTGACGACCATATTGAACCAATCACTGGGTAGTCCTGACGCCCAGATAACCAACCAACTGCAACAATTAGGAAGTCATATGACTCACCACATCTCATACAGAGTCCATAAGAGGAGCGATCACAGACGCAAATACTTTCCTGAAGTCTTGGAGTGGGATTTGAACATGTTCTCGACTTCTTCTTGACGTTCATTCAGCTGCAGGAGGGTATCCAAACACCGTGTACTCTCATACACTCTTTACATCCACGATGGAAAAGGTTTTCCTCAACGTCACTTGTGGAGGATTGGAATTGTATCACAATATGTGAGACGTAAGGACTAAAACGACCTAACATGACTTATCACGACCTTAAACAACCCAGTTTGACTTTGCTAGACCCATCCATCACCTAACACGACCTTCCACGACCCAAGGCGACCTTCCACGACCCCAGACCCACTACTCAAGGTGACCCAGTCGTCCTGATCCCCTCCCAGCCTCCTCCTGAGTCTCCTTCTGGTCTATTTTTAGTCTTAAAGCTGCTATGATTCCTCACACGGATCCCCGACTCGACCCCCTTTTAGCTCGATCGCTCGACGCCGTTTGACCTGTGAGGCGTGCGAGGTGGTTCCACCTGGTGGAGACAGAGCCGAACTACACCGTAATATTGGTAGCTGCCATCTTCATAACAACAATGACCTGGAGAAAACCTATTTCCATGCTTGCCAAATCAGGGTATGACCCAGCTGCTATCGTAGGAGGTTTCGAGTAAGTCTTCATTTGCTTGAAGTGTTTCTCCCACTCGGATCTAGAGAACCTTTAGGTAACGAAGGTTAAAGAGGTCTCGTTTCACTTAATTTCCCCGCGAATTCCTGCAGGCAGGACGCGTCCAGGGACAGACGACGGGGCCAGACGCCGGAGGAGGAGCTGGGGGGCAGAGGGACCGCTGAAGGTCAATGGGTCGAGTGGTAGGAATGAGAGAGAGAGAGAGAGAGAGTTACAGGGGTCAGGAGGGGGGAGTGCCGGGAGAGTTACAGGGGTCAGTGCTGGCAGAAATCGTCTAGGGTCGTTGAAGGTCGCCTTAAGGTCACTCAGAGTTGTCAGAAGCTGGTGGAGGGTCAGTGTGGGGTGGGGGGAGATGAGGGTAGGACGGGGCAGAAGACACTGGGGACGAGGAAAAGGAGAAACAAGATGGTCTCTACCAACACCACCAGATACACAAGGTCCAGGTCTCCCCTCGACCATACCCTCCTGACCACCTCCTCCTCCTGACCACCTCCTCCTTCTGACCACCTCCTCCTTCTGACCACCTACTCCTGACCACCTCCTCTCGGGCTGACTGGATCGTAAGTTGTCTGGGTGGGTGGAGGGAACAGACAGCCCATGTCGGTGGAGTCTTCTCTCACGGGGTTCCAAGCGGGACGGCGTGCCGCAGGGCTCAGTACTGGCGCCCATGTTATTATTTATCTTCGTTAATGACTCACCAGACGGACAGGATCCATACTCGAATATGTTTGTGGATGATGCTAAGGTAATGACCTCAGACGAATAGCCCTGGCCACCCATTACTTCACTTGTCCTCTCTATACTTGAATAAACATTATAAATATCCATAAATATTCCATCATTGTGACGGTTCGTGTTGGCTGTCACATCCGTAACAGGCTAGTAACCAACATATTAAGCCTGAGTATGTGATGGTTATTAGGATGTTATGTAAGCGTCACACATAATGACCCGAGAAACATACGAGGAGGTACTGGGAGCACGCCCTCCATAAGTCTCACTTGAACTCTTGAGGGATAAGTTGTGGAGGGAGGGCAGGGAAGGGAAGCCTCAGGGGCATGTGGAAAGGGAGGAAAGCTCCAAAGACTCACGATAAGGGATGGAAGTTGTGGGAAAGATAAGGAAGCCTGAGGGAGATTTGCCTTCCTCCATCGCGCTCTCGCCCGCGGACTGGACGACTGGAGGAGGGACGCACACGTGCCAGTACACGACCGATGCGTCGTGCGCCCGTCGCACCCAGCACGTTGCAGTCGCGTCCTGCGGGAGCGACAGAATCCCTCCAAGAGCGTCGATGGACTCGCGAGAGCCTGCCTGCATACTCCATATTGTTACTACCGAACGACATGCAAGCAAGCAGCACCACGTGCCTTCCCACTTAGAGCCAAACTTAACAAATAGTGATGAGCTAAATGGTTGAGAATGTCGGGATATTTGCTGCAGAGAACGCGTCGCACACCGGGCCTTCTCCTTGGCGGAAACATGAGAATTAACAGACGAGAAAAATGCATGCTAAATTGCTTCACCCTTTATCCCAAATGTTAAGTTCATGGTAAAGGGGGCAGGACCGTCGGAGGGCTGGGCCAGCCAGCCTAACCTTATGACACAGCTTAACAAGAGGTCTGGCATCTTTGACAGGCACATATGTTCGCGTTTTCTTTTCCCTATAGCTGGCGGCACCGACGGCTTGCGACAGGAGTTTGGTCGGCCCTCAACAATGGCTTCCCAGGGCCGTATGTAAATCAGACCCACACTCGACTATTGTGGTGTTCTTGGACGTGCTGTTGTTAGCGTACATGTGTACACGTGAACGCACACTACGAGCCTCATAAAATCCACACACACACACACACACACACGTATCTATACACACTCTCTGTACACAAATAACCTCAAAACTTCTCTACTGTCCTCACTCCTGCATCCTCATAAAATTCGCATTCCCCGTTTCACCGAGGGTTCACCAGAAATGTCAACAGCCTCCCTCAGCATTCCAAGCGGATCACATCAACACAAGCAGCGGTGTACCACCGTTACCCCCCCCCCCCCCCCAAGTTCTGGAGGTCAGCCAGGGGAGGCAACACACACACACACACACACACACACACACACACACCTCCAACCTTCCCCAAGCATGACCTCAGAGCCCGCACTCCCACCCCACAACTGCTGGTGTAAAATGGAGCTGAATGACTAGTTTCATTGTAAAACTGTTCTGGAGTGGCTTCCATTGAAGACCTCGAGGCCCAAGACAGCGGCCTCAAGGGTCCTGATTTACGGCCTTGATGGAGGTGTAGGTCGTGAGTGGTCGGCCCTTCTTGGAGTGTGTTTGTTGGCTTCTGGTTGTGTCCGCTTGGGGGCCGAAAGCCCCCCCGAGACCCCAGTCTTGTGGACGCGCCTATGTCGTCCTCTCCTGAGGTTCAATGTTCAGACCAATCCTCAGGCGAAGGAGCCTGGATCAGGAGGTTCCTTTCGATACGTTACCCGTTGCAACTGGAACTATACATACGATGCTGCACAAGAAAATGGGATGGACTGCATGACTATGGCGGCATTTCGGGAAACATACCAAAGCGTAACTCCCTACAACGCGGGGGACACATCAACCCGTGATTCACGGGTATTTCTGCACATGTTTGCCATGGAACGTGTGAGACATGTGTTGCGGTTAGTTCCATGACTCGGGTCATGACTTGGGTCAAGTCCCTCACTTAACCCCCTCGTCCCTCTTTACTTACTGTAATTCTTATTTGTCTTGGAAGATCTGGATGTCTTGTGTGGTATGCGTTTCAGCTGTTGGCGCTCATAAACACTTCCAGAGCATTAATTTTCTGGCTAATTCATCAGCAGTTGTCCTTGGCTCTACATTCCTGCCCCCCGTCCCCCTCCCCCTCCCCTCCTCCTGACTCTACATTGCCAACTTCCCTAACTCTGTCCTAAGCCCAAAACTAGACAGACGTTAGACATGAATACGAAGTTTAATGATGTTGAAAATAAGAAGGATGAGCCTGACGATGGTGTACATGACACTCTCATAGTCTTTACCTCTAGTTATCGTCTCGTCTTCGTTCGACTGGCTCGCTCGCGGGGCACGCCGTATCCATCCTTATTAACCCATACCTCAGGGCTCAGATTACACCCATCCACATCGGACGAAAGCCTCTGGGAAACGTGAGCGAGGCTGTGGGACGCGGAGCGTAAGGTCGGGGATGAGGCTGGAGCCGGAGAGCGCTAGACTCCCAACACGTGGACCAGTTAATCCAATTGAAACTGGTAATAAAATATGGTTGCGCGCAACAGGATAATCACACGTCTCCACCACACACCACGATCATCGTCGCCAACAGCGGACGCCTCAGCTGATCGCATGAATTAACGAATTTCAGGGCGAGTCCGAGTGTAAACAATGTACAGGGACTTCCTTAGGAAATGAGGCGAGCGCGTGTGTGGTTAGTGCTGATCAGAAGCGACAGGGGGCGGGCTGCTTGCTGCTCCTTGGCACAAGCTGTTGGTAGTCAGGCAGGCATGGCAAGCAGGCAGGCAGGCATAGTCATCTCATTCATGGTCCTCTGTCCTCTTCCTCTCACAACGCTCCCTTCCTCTCCCTTCCCTCACCTCGAATGTGTCTCCAGTCATCACTTGTCCCGACTCAAACAGCCTCATGTATCGCCACCCAGAGGTCACCCTCATTTCTGCAACACCTCACTAACTCCAACTGCTGATACCAGGGTACAGGCAGGTGGTACGCCACTTTATAACAAAGTACACTAATTTGATAATGTTATAGTAGTAATGTTTACTCGTCACCAGAGTTATGATTACTGTCCTTATGCTTTGTTGTTTGTGTTGCTGTTGTGAGTGAGGCTGACTAACAGTGGATGTTTCTGTTGACAGCGTCGGTGGGGAGCGGGGAGGACCAGCGCAGCCCGGCCAGCGTGGCGGATCCCACGTCGCCCGCCTCCCTCCACCAGCAGGACCTTCCACCCCAGCAGCACCTCCACCCAACCCCGGCCTCCACTCCAGTCCAGCAGGAGGCCGTCAAGCAGGAGGTGCAGGAGGCCACAGGAAGCCCCCGTGGGGCGTCTCCCGGGGCGCTGGTCAGCCCCTGTGGATCCCCGGGGGCGACTGTTGCAGCTGACACCACCATGTTCCCTCACCAGGCGGCGGCGGCGGCGGCGGCGACGGCAGCGGCAGCGGCGGCGGGCAGCAGCACGCAGACGACGGAGGGACAGAAAGTTCAGTACCGTGGGTCCTTCACTACGGCCACGCCCGCCGCAGCCTTCACCGGTCCTCAGGTCACCACGCCCTCGCCCACCACGCTCAACGCCTGGCTCTTCCCGCCCACATGTACACACGACAAGTCGTCGGTGTTCACGCCCTTGCTTGGCTTCCTGCAGCAGCCCGCCGGCAGTAGCCAGCAGGTCCTGCCGGATCCTTCCGTCTCCGTGTCCGGAGGTTATCCTGGTACCGGTTACGATGACCGGCTGCCGGCCCTCACCCTCTCCACCACAGATCTCCTCCTGCCCTTCGACACGCAGCCCGGGGCGCTCAAGCAGCCTCCCACCTACTCGTCTTGTTCGTCTGCCTCCGTCGTCACCACTTCTTCCCTGACCAGCACACAGCTGCAGCAGCCCCCACAGCTGCCTATGCCCGGAGCACAGCAACAACAGCAGCAGCAGCAGCCACAGCAACCACAACCACAGCCACAGACTCAACCACAACAGCAACCACAGCCACAGCAACAACAGCAACAGCAACAACAGCAGATGGCGGGCGTGGGTCAGGCTGGAGCGCCACAGGTGGACTTCAGCCGAGGTATGGTTAGTGGTGTGGGCAGCAAGTTCCAGTACCCAGTGGGGAGCTTCACAGCCCAAGTGTCGTACAGTGTGGGCGAACCCGTGCCAGGGCCCTCAGGAGTCGTGGTGCCGAAGCAGGAGCCCCTGTACCAGGACAGCGCCTCCCTGGCAGAGTACAACCAGTCCACCAGCAAGGGTCACGAGATCCTGTCGCAGGTGTACCAGCAGAGTCCGCTGCCCCTCAAGCTCCTGCCCGTTAAACCCCGCAAGTACCCCAACCGGCCGAGCAAGACCCCAGTGCACGAGCGGCCCTACGCCTGCCCCGTCGAGAACTGCGACAGGAGGTTCTCGCGATCCGACGAGTTAACGCGACACATTCGGATCCACACGGGACAGAAACCCTTCCAGTGTCGGATCTGCATGCGGTCTTTCTCTCGCTCCGACCACCTCACCACTCACATTCGCACTCACACGGGCGAGAAGCCCTTCTGCTGCGACGTCTGCTCCAGAAAGTTCGCGCGATCGGACGAAAAGAAAAGACACGCGAAAGTCCACTTGAAGCAGAAGGTCAAGAAGGTCAGTGGAAGTTCGCCGAGTGCGCCGCCTCCCCCCACCAGCAGTAGCAGCACCAGCAGCGTCCCTCTCACGGCCGCCGGACCCCTCACAGCAGGCGGACCCCTCACAGCTGGTGGGCCCAGCTCACAGCAGCAACAACCGCCACACCTCCAACAGACCCAGGCGCAGCACCAGCAGCCCGTGCCCCAGTCCCAGCAGCACCAGCAGCAGCAGCAGCAACAGTCAGCGCAGCAGCAGCAGCATCAACAGCAGCTGGTGACAGCGGGGGTGGTTGGTGCGGGAGGGATCGTGGTCACGACGGTGTAAGGGCATCACCTCACCTCAACTCTCCATTAAGACATTTTTTTACAAGCTTTAACTAAGCTTTATGGGCGGGGCCGGGCGGTGGGCGTGGCAGGCGTGGGCGGCTCCCCTCATCACCACGCCCATATTAACTCCCTCATTAACCAGTAACCCGGTACCCTGCAGGCCGCCCGGGCACCTCCGTCTCCCGGGGCCAGGCGTCCTCCGGCTATCCCGCCCCAACCCGCTATTTTTGTATATTGAAGTGCGGCGGAGCTCGGCCACCTGCGGCAGTGCCCGGCCACCTGCGGCAGTGCTCGGCCGCCTGCGGCAGTACCTCTCTGCTACTAAGTCAACTCTTGTGTGTGTTGTTACGGGAAGATCCCGCCATCCCTGACTGACTTGAGTGGCGCGGCCTTGGCCTTAGTAGCCTTGGCCCAGCCTGGCCCCCTGTGGTCTTGGCCCAGCCTGGCCCTGGGCGCCCCCTGCGGCCTCGTGTGTCAGTCTCGCCGTGCCATAACCTGAACTGTGTCATGTCATGTGTCATCATTCCTATGGTCCAGGAGCGATAGGCCTGTGCCTGCCGGGTCTCCCCACCCACCCACCTCACCCCACACACGCCCACGTCACGGGCCACACTGTGACGTCATAGGTCAGGCTCTGAGGTCATGGGTCATGCCGTGTGATGTCACAGAGTTAGTTTCTCATTGTAAAATAGTCAGGACGTATGACGTCTCTGGTCAAGCCGCCATGTCAGTGGTCAGGGCGTGTGACGTCGTTGACAAAGCTGTAATATCACTGGCAGGACCTGTGACGTCACTGACCTGTCTGTAATGTCGTTGGTCAAGCCGTGTGTGACGTCACTGACCAGGCTGTGCTCCTCACTCGTTGTTTTCTAATATTTGGAATGCCATGTGATGTCAGAGTGTCATTTGTGTTCATCATTATTGTGATCTGTAGCTGTCAACTTTTATTTATATTTTTCTACGTGAATTTTACGTCCGGAAGCAAGTGAATTATTGAAAACAAAGAGTCCTTCAATGACTGCCTCTGTCTCTATCTCTCACTGTCTCTCCCTCGTGGGGACGGCTGTCTCTCTCTCACCCCTAGGTAGACTCTGTCTCCCTCTCTAGGTAGATCATCTCTCCCTGTCCGGGCAGACTGTCTCGACCTCTCTGAGGTCGATCATCTCTCTCCCTCCCTCTCTCTCCCTCTCTCTCTCTCCCCACTACTACCCCCCCCCCTCTTCCCAGAGAGCATCTCCCTCGCTCAGGGTGTCGAAACCCCCAAGTGGAGACGGTTTCTTTCCCACGAATAGAGACCGCTCCACGTCTCCCCCCTCCGTTCCCACCTTACCCACCCCAGGGGAGAGAAATATTCTCCCATGGTGAACACAGTCTGGCCGCCAGGGCAGAGCCTCCCACCCACCCCCTCCCCTCCCCCCCTCAAAAGGGTAGCTGCTCCTCACACCACCCCTGGTCAAGGGTGGCGCAAAGTTGGCGACGAGCCGGAGTCTAGCCGCAGTAAGCCAGAAACCAGCAACAGCCCGCCAGAAACCAGACTAAAGTAACTCGAAAACCGGTAAAAGACAACAGGAATCCAGCAAAATTTTGGCGAAAAGCCGATCTGATCTTCCGGAACGCAGTCTTAAAACCAGCTAGAATCCATATCCGCGGTTAGCCGGATTCCAGCCGAAGTTAGCTGGACTCCAGCCACAGTTATTCGGTCTTTGTTTCGACCAGAGCGTCTCATGGAAAACCCGGAAGCCAGACCCGCAACGGCTGGCGAGGGACTGGTGGCGGCGGGTCGTGTTTCTGGTCGCTCAACCAACCACCGCTGGTGTGGTACATCCTCTAAAAATAGTCATACATTAAGACACGTCGAGGAAGTTAGACGGCTGCTGGCTTTCTCCTCTCTCTATCTCTCTACATCTCTATCTCAAGCAGCGCTGTAACTCCCGATTTTTTAACTTTCGAGATTTTTAAAAAGGAGTTATAAGATTTTTATTTTTAAAGATAGCCTCTTTAGCATATTTCTTAAAGCCTCCTTTTGCCCCCACAATCAGTTACAGATTTCGCACAAACCATTTTTTTATAGGATGTATGTGATTAATAATAATTTTTGTACTGTTCCTCTTTGGGATTCTGTAGTTTAATACGATCCCAAAGTTTCTGGGACAGGAAAAAGAGAATCCAAAGTTTTGTGACGGAAAGACCGAAGTTTACAAAATTTTGTGTAACAGTAAATTAACTTACCAATGTAATAGGTAAAGAATTAACCCGGTGTGTGTAACCTATACGGTGACTGCCTTAAAGGCCATAAAAAAAAATCCTCCGCTCGTTGCCAGACTTTGGACTTAACGGTACAAAATCGCCTTATGACTCTATATTGCCTGTGAGTTCTTGATTCTGTGTACAAATTTCTGTCAGTGTATAGAAAACGGAGAGAAAAATCTATATATAGTGTCCAGGATATGTGAAGTGTGGGACTTTTTATTGAGATATCTGGCAATTGGTCAACTTGTTTATTGTTGTTGTTGTGTATGTTGGAGAGGAAGGGTTTCCAATATGTATATTTAACTTTTCAACGTTTCAAACGACTATGTATTAATTAGGTTTTATATCTGTACATCTTGGAGACATGAACCTCCAGCCTTCTCATCTCAAGAAGGATTGTAATCTTGAGCATATATATATATATATATATATATATATATATATATATATATATATATATATATAT
>JAYMFT010000017.1:448022-470022 GCA_038088735.1 Panulirus argus | reverse complement strand
TATATATATATATATATATATATATATATATATATATATATATATATATATATATATATATATATATATATTAGGAGCCTTTTCTTGAAAGGGTTCCTGAATTACTCCAAAGCCACTTTTCCAAGAGCTCCTGTGGTTCCAAGACTGCGCTATTTACAGTAGCAGGGAAATAATGGACTCCCTTGGAGCAAGAAGGCTTTTGACGAGGCCCTTTGCTCCCTGTGATAAAGCCTCGCCAAAGGTGACCTTTCCACCCGCGCTGCAGCTTCGCGCGAGCGAAACCCTCTCTTACTATTTTCAAAATCCCGCTTCGCGTAATCTTAAACGTAACACGACAGCCCCTCGGCCATCCTGCCTACTCATTGTTACGCGATATACTCACAAGCCTCTGTGAGTCTGGGAGCTCGTTGCTGTCCTAAGTTTTTTTTGGAGGGGATCTTTGGTAAGTCTTTTGTGAAAGTTAAGAAAAATAAAGCGCGCGAGAGAGAGGTAGAAGGGGGCCACAGAGAACCTAGCCGGGACACGCCGTTTCAAAGGTGGAGAGGAGGCCCCCCGCCCCCCCGCGAGGCTATATGCCCCGAGGGCGGCGGCGGCGCGCCCCTCTACCCCGAGTGTGGGTCTTGGTTCTCCAGCAGACAATTGGGATACAGTCCTTCTGTAGTAATGGAAGGTCCTAGTTTAAAAGGGAATGTAAGTACTTCTCTCTTCGTCCTTAGAATACAGTTTTTTTTTTAGTTTTTTCTTTGTTTTTTAGTCTTTGTTACAAGACAGAAGGGGGCGTTTTTGTTTATATATTCATTCTTTGAGGAACTAAAGAGCATTTTTTTTTTCGTCTCCTAACGTGAAAGAAGTGTAACCCTAACCGGGTCTTAGAAGCATCACGTAGGCTTGAGGATACGTACATAACGTTCACTCGCTTTTCATTCATTAACGTTCTCGGCGCAAGTTCGTAATTACCGTAAAAACTGAATGTAGGGATTTGAACCCCAAGGTAATTAGATCAGTTTTGGTACTGATTTCGTGGCTTCCCGTAAAGTGACCAGAGGGTTCCTTGCATTATAGAATAATACATGATAATAATAATTACAACAATGATGATAACAATAATGATTGACGTGAACAAACAAGTAGAAATGTTCGCTTCACATATTAACTGTCAAGCGTGAAATAACTGATCCGTTTAGGAGGAAATGCTGCCAGGATTTCATCTCCAGCAACTGATAGTCTGTGCAACAGTGCCGGTATTCAAGACGAAACATTATAATTAATATAACGTCAAGCTCTGTGTATGAATTTATGTTAACGGGAATATGAAGATGGCTTCTGTTAACAGGAACATAAAGATGACTTCTGTTAACTGGAATATTAGGATGGCTTCTATTAGACGGCAGTTAAACGAAACATTAACATGGTTAAAAATGTTATGCTTTCCGGCTTAGTTGGCCCGCAAACTATCACTTTTTTTCCTGATGTCATCCAAACTTGCTCATACCAGTAGGGACTATGTAAATGTCCAGAATGTTATTTGCTATTACGTTTAGTATTCCCAGGTAATATTGATGTAGGTGCCTTACACATCAGAACCAGCAGTATGGCTCTGTATCGTACGCCTCCCGCCGGCGATGGGGGGCCGGCACACGTCCGCTGCCAGGGGCCCCCCGACCCAAACTGTCGTACAAACTACGATTTTTAACGTACCCAGTAACTGTGTAACCGATACATGTTAATAATTATCCTAATCATCATAAAAAAAAAACACTTACATGAAGGTAAGAACCTTAATTGTCGGTAAGGAAGGTCATTAACTAGCTTAAGCAGATTAGAATCCAACGAAGTCTGAATCCCAGACATCGAGGCAGTTGCGGTAATATATTTCATAGAAGAGTCTTCTATATGTCTTTGTCCATTTATCTACGTATACTCGTGAGTGTGTTTGTGCCTGATGGTTTGCTTTACCTCGCTGACTCAGTCCTGGCGTCTGTCAGTGGCCTCTTGGCTGCTGCCTAGGTGGCTGTGTCGCCGCCTGCCTGGCGTCTGGTTATTGGTTTCTGGCTGTGGTCCACCACATCGTCTGGCCCGCCCACCGGTCTCCCTGTGGTAACATGCCTTTTAAAACCGCAATTCTGTGCTCATGTTAAGTCTGTAATCGGTGTAGCGCCTTGGCGCTGAACCCGTCGTGAAGGGTAAATGAAATCTTTGGCTTCGTCTCTCATCACAGCGGCGAAGGGGGGGAAATAATTTCACCACAGTGCTGGAACATTGTAGTGTTCCAGATCTTGGTACGGTGAATATATGGTCTATCCAGAGTTTGTTTCGTGGTCTTATAATGCATGTCACTTTTTTAGAGTACACTTTTTTTTTTTACTACTGTTTATTGAATTTTATTACATAAACCATATCTAACAACTTACAAGATTTTGTCTTGACTCTTCATCACCCTGAACCATAGAGGAATACCAGTTAGGAGGATTTCCCTGAGAGAGACGTATACGCAAATGCTTTAAAATGGTTCTGTAAGACCTTTGCTGCAGGCGCCTTGGTTCGAGCGGAGCCGGAGGGTGAGGAGGCATTCGGAGAACCTGGCGCTATAACGCGAGCACCGCTTGCACTGGTGGCCACGCCTTGTCTCGCCGTGCATACCATTACCGATGCCTGGAATCCTCGTAGGGATCGCGCATATTACCGAAGGTGCTTTTAAAGCAGACGCAGACGCTATAACGTACATGAGGGTTGACAGGTTCAACGCTGGCGTGAGAAACGTGCTATCAGGACCGTAGACCGCAACGTGGAATGTACACACACGAAGTAAAGTCTTCTGAGTTCGTTGGAGGAAACGCTGACGAAAGGTACAAATGCGTGCCCCGTGTGCCTGAGACATAAAGCTATTCCCTCAGCTCGTCGCCCCCTCTCCCCCTGAGGCCAGTGCCACAACAAAGGCCAGGCGCCGGTGGCACAGTTCCCACCACTGCCATCACGCACGCCTCGCTCTTTACGAATTCAGGAACGTAGCGACTCCAGAGAGAGTCTCCACACCCAACCACCGTCTCCACACTGACACTCCACCACCACCCTTCCCTTCCACTCCTCCACACCCACCACCCGCCACATCCCTTTCACCCCACTCCATTCCACCCTCCGCTCCACCTTCCGCTGGTTGGTGCTGACGGTAATTAAGGCTTAATTGGGAAGCCAAAACTAATTACCCCGAAGTCGTAAGAGAAAATTTGCGGCTCAGTTAATGATGATTGGGTTTTACGAATCTGTGAAATATAAATTCCTTTTCTGCAGGGGAAGAATACTGTCATCTCAACTCCTGCGATCATGTGATGTTCTCACATCTCGTCTTGTGTCCCGGACGCCGTTCCGTATCTGCCCCAGCGCCATGAGCACTGACCCCTCGTAACACAGGACGCATCATCACTATCGCCCAGGGGCGGAATTGTCGTCGAACGCGGAAGACAGTGATGGACTCATCTGCTCCTCAGGTGCCCCCCACACCCGCCCCAGCAAAGACAAACACGATGTACGGTACTATCTTCACTATGGCTTGTGCAGGGGGCGGGGGGGGGGCGGCTCCGCCCGCTGGACGGACGTGAAAGGGTTTTTCTTTCTGGGGGCAGGAAGGTGTTATATAGGTGTTACCGGACTCCGTCGCGCGAGGGGGGGGGGGGGGGGCACCTTCCGCGAAGTTCCATCATCATCGTCATCAGTAAACAAAAAAGTAATACAGTCTCGTCGAAGAAATTCTCATTTCGAAGGAGAACATCCTTTCCCTGCTACTGATTTCAGCGCAGTCTTGAAGCTGTAGGAGCGTAATTAATGAAGGGCTCTTACAGTGCTCAGGAAGCCGGCCACGTCCACTGGGCGGGACCAGTCGCACGCGTGTCAACAAGTGGGAAGGGGGGGGGGCGGTATTCGCGTGTTTCTTAGTGGGGTGTGCACTGGACGATCGAGGGAGTTTAAAGCAGGGATTGAGCTTTTCCTTTCTGCTTGCGGGTTGGTTGCTGCTTCCTGAGTGGTTTGGTTGGGAAGGAAGTGACTGGCGCTGTTTCATAAACAAATGAGTGCCAAGCACATTGAGCTGAGATTGTTTGGGAAGTATTCTGTCCCCTTTTTTTTAAGGGGACGCTACAGGGATTTCTTTCTTTTTTTGCCTTTGTCCAGATTGCAAATGGGGTAATACGTTTATTATTAAAGATTTAAGGATGTCATATCAAAGCATATCAACCCATCCAGCGGCACCTCGGACACCAACAGAAACAACTGACTCAGGTCACGGCAGCCTGGTTCCCCCAGATGGTTTTGGACGGCATGATAAGGAATTAGATTAACGCTACTCGTGCATAATGTCGCACTGTGTTGTCCTGATCTAGTTAGTGGGATCCCGCTTGATGCTTATCATCGAGACGTTCGTCTGAGATCGGATGGTCATCGGGAGGGTAGTGAAGATAAGTGCTGTGAAGGATAGCGCAGTACCGTAGAGGATCCTGTGGTGCTGCGAAGGATTGGGATGTACGGTGCTGTGAAGGAAGAAGGAATCTCCTGAACACTGTGGTGTGGGTGTGACGGGAGTGGGGGGTTGGCGAGGGGGAGTGCCCTCGACGGGTCAGTGTTGCAAAACCTCGTTATTGACGTCCTGGTCGCTGGGTGCGGCTGGCAACCCTTTGTGTGTACTGCCGAATACCACACCTGCCCGCCAGCCAGCCAGCCAGCCACACCCAGTAGGCATTCCTCACCTTATCATCCCCCCCCCTCTCCTGTAGCCAGGACTCTCCCCCTACTACCCCCCCACCCAACTCCTCAGTGGCGGCACCACCGCCCCAGACGCACTCCACCAACCCCCTCCCCCCTTACCCCATGTACTCGTTGGGACCAAACCAACCCCTCATAGACATCTACCAATTTATGTCCATATAAACAAGACAAACATAAGAAGAGTTCCTCTCTTCCTTGCTCTCCACTGAAGGTACTGTTGGCTCCCACCTGTGAGAGACTCCACCACTTAGACACACATCACCTGACTCCCAGCCTGCCTTCCAACACCAACACCCCAGACAGTACAGGAATTCGATGTCAACCAGACAGTCAAAGCAGCCTCGTGACACAGCGCCCTACCACACCCACCGACCTTGCCTATAGATTTCTCTTCCTCTCTCCGAGCCAAACCACGTAAGGTCCCTGATCAGCCCTAACCTCCAGCACTCTCGGGAGGACTTCGCATGTCTCCCATATACCCAAGGTGACACCCCCACGGTCTGTCAAGTGATTTCCGATCCACTACCATCATCACTATCCCCCAGTTTATTAACTGGAAGTTTCGTATTTAATAGGACGGACTTTCGTAGATAGGCGTCACAAGTTCCGTGAACTGTCAGCGGTTTCTTGATACGAAAGAGATGACCTGCCCCACAACCAGCTGCTTCGTCAGTTCCCAAGACAATCTGTCGCAACCAAGAGAGAGAGAGAGAGAGAGACGCAGGACCTCGTTGGCTCTCGCCTTCGTTAACTTCACCAAAGGTTTGGACGCACTGAACTACAACACGATCACCGATAAAGCCGTTAATATTAGAAGGCAGAGAAGTCTTATTTCATGGCTTGTCAGACTTCCTCAGTGAGGGTCCTGTGCCCCCTTATGTGGCGTCCCGCAGGGCACAGAAATGGTAGCGTTTTTCCTCCTCGTAAGGGATGGCCTTATGTTTTGCACCAGTTCGACGGAAATACTTAGACGCCTCTGCCAGCGGCGACAACAGCTCTCCAGACTACGTAGCACATCCTGAACAACTTCCAGATCCGAACCATAGCCGACCAGAGATTATAGTCATGCGCTTAAGTCTTACTCTCAGCCACGTCCTTCAGGAGGCTCAGGCTTGCAAGCTTCTCAGTATTACTCTGGATGTTATACTGAACTGGAAATCACGTCAGCCCTATCATCAAATCTTCCAGTTATCGTCTCGACGTTTTTTGTAGATTCAAGACACGGGGGGTTCCGTGCGCCAGAACTTTATATAGTCCTTTCCAGACACACCTGTTCTTCCCCTGCCTGGTCTTCCAGAAAAAATGGCATGCATGATCTTCCCTTTGTGCACACACCACTTACCAAAGAGGCACCAAGCGCTGGTACTCCCGTACGACTCCCTCCAATCATCTCTTGAACCTCACCATCCAACGGTTCGGTATGAAGTTACTGCACCATTCCCCGCCACCGTCACCTTCTGCCACCATAGATCCCACGCCCTTGATTAAGTTGCACTCTGGCACCACAGCTACACTGAGCCCATGCGAACTGGTACACACCGCCACAAGAACAGCCCCATCCCAACCTCTTCATGTTTAGAGACTTCATCGCCCTCTCCTCTTGATAATACACCACTATATTGCTTGTATTTTCTCTGTAATTTCCGAATTTGGCCACATTTCGTTCAGTGAATCGTTAGTTATTATTATTATTATTATAATTATTACATAGACTCATATATACACGCGTCAGACAAGAGCCTCATATGCAGCAGCTAATCTTCTCGCCTTTACATTGATATAAGTTCCCATATTTTCTTTCGATGGCTACATATAGATAAAGCCATCCTTATTATGGTTTGAAAGACAGTGAAAATTAGGTTCCTTCAGGAAAGACACCAGTCCCAGATTTATACGAACCACTTGAGTCACCAGAATTCATCTTTTTGGATGGGAATTAGGGCCCTGGGTTGAGTCATTAAACTCATCCTTCCTCTGATGAATCTGAGACCATTTGAGTCGTCGTCCGCACCCGTCTCTTTGTTGGTAAGTTAAGTCACAGGTTACAGTAGGTGGTGGTTTATCGGGCCTGCTCACGTTATGGTCGTTACCTTGGCTTTACTGGGTCGTATGGAAAAGTGGAGGAGGACCAGTGACGGGCGCCCATCCGAAAAGTCTTCCTCCTCCAGCTAGTGGGTTTCCACACGGCGGAGGTCCAAGTCAATGTCGTCCATAGCGAATTGCCGCGACAGCGCCATTGAGAGGCATCGACGTCGGGTTGATGAATTTGATGACCCCCTCTTCCTCCATCCATACTGGACTTCGAGGATGGGGGAGGGGGAGGGGTGCGAGGTGTGGGTGACAGAAAACGGTGTAGTTCCGCCTCCTGGAGAGGACAAGAGCCGCAGTGTGGCGGCACCACACAGCTCCCGTCCCCCCGTATTGATCCCGCTTGTCCTATCCAGTCCTGGAAGGCAGGCAGCCCTGTTTCAACCCCCTCCTCCCTAGGTTCACTGGACACCCCGACGTCGGAGAGGTTTCAGTCGTTGTGGGGCTTTTTACTTCTGACGAAGCGAGGAAGAAAAATGAAAAAAAAAGAAGAAGACGCGAACGAGGAGGAGGAAGAGGGATGAAATGGATGTTGGCGCCTAGCTGGCATCCTTCTCTGCCTTACTACCGCAGTGGTCTGGCGCATGCGTGCTAGGCATTGCTGCAACATTCGCTAACGAAATAACTCGGGAATATGACGTTCAATGAACACGATCAAGGATCATCTTAAGTCTGTTTGCAAATATATCCGGATTAATTTTCGTGACTTCTGCCGATGCCGTCAACAGTTAAACACGAAAGAAAACTTCCCCCCACTCCTACCTCCGCCAGCGATGGAAGTTCAGATGGGACGCCGGCGCCTGCGCCAGTTGATAACTGCGCCATCTTGGACTCGCCTGTGATGAAAATTCTCTCAGTTTCTGATTATGCAGTGGGTGAAACGTCGACGCTAAGTGAGGCGAACCCTTGAGAATACCGACCATGAGCCAGGGGAGCGTTCAGCCGTCATGTTTGTGAGGGGAAACGTTTGACGAGCGTGAGGATGTGTGTACGCAGCTCGCCACGCCTGACGCCATGAAGACAAATTCCTGAGACAGTCGTGCAGTTGGCGCGGGCTCGTTCGCGTACGGTTGTTATGGTGGACGGTGTGTTCTGAGGGGGGTGACCAGTAAGCCGCTACACGGGCTTTTAGTTTTACATTCTCGCATTCTTGGTTTTCGGGTCAGCCCTTGGGAAAAATGACAGCCGAAAAGCAGATCTGTCTTAGTATATGCGTGTGCCAGCTGATAGCCATCCTGTCGGGGGTGTCGCTGCTGTACCTGGCGGTGATCGTCATCATCCCCTCGAAAAATGAACTGGCCATGGAATTCAATGAGACTCCTATAATGTGCACGACGGTGGAGGCCAAGGACTTGGCCTCCGGGAGCAAGAAGGAGGAGTGTACGTGGTCGACGTGCGGCGAGTGGTGCCTGTCCAAGGGTTCCGGTACGTGCATGCAAATCCACGTGATGGTCCGCAGCAACGGCTCGAAGGTCAACTTCCGCGACTGTGTGGACATCGCGGACGACGAGTGCTCGGCCCTGGACGTGAACGCCACGCACGTGAAGTACTGCAAGAAGGGACAGTGCAAAGACCTCACGGGACTCTACTACTGCACGACGGACGGTGACAACGGATGCAGCGAAATCACCCCCGCCTTCGTCTGTCAGAGTCGCAAGATACAGAGGGAGAGCGTCCTGTGTGACGAGAAGAAGTGCAAGGAGCGACTCAACGGCGTGTACAGCTGCAAGGGCGGCAGGTGCCAACACCTGGAAGAGATCCACAAGTACTGGCGCGACTGCGAGAGGAAATGCACGAGGCTGGAGATGCGAGAACGGAACGTCGTCATCTTCAGCACAGAAAGACTCGTGGCCACCGCTTGCTGGTCGATGGACTCTCCGGACAACAACACCTCCGCTAGCATAGAGGCGGTCAGCTCGAGCCAAGAGTGGCGAGACAAGAGGCAGGCGCTCTTCATCTTCTGCACGTACGTGAAGAAGGTCACGGGCAAGACGACCTACGACATTCTGACTGAGGACTGCTTCAACGCCACCCTCGGGAGCGCGGACGAGCTGAAGAACCTGAAGGACTACATGCAACTCCTGCGGCTCCACCAGAGCCTGGGCAACCGCTCGGAGTGGGTCATCCCGCCCGAGCACACCCTTCGCGTCATGAACAACACCCAGCTGCGCATCAACCCCGAGGGCTGCGTCAACACGCTACGCAAGGAGTGCACAGCGTTCTTCAAGACCCACGCCCACGACGGCTTCGACGGCATGACACCGGACCGCTACCCGTGCTACTTCACGGACCAGAGCAGAGAGTACGTCATAGGGAAGTTCGACCCGCGGATGACCACGACCATTCTCCTGGTAGCGACCATCCTCCCCGGCTGCCTCTTCATCCTGGCCTGCTCCTGCCTCTTCATATGTTCCAAATCGGTAGGGGTGGACGACGAGGGCCACCTGCGGGTGACACTTCTCCAGGGCGGGGGCGCAGGAGGTAACGCTAGCGAGCTGTGAGACCTCTCCTTGTCTCTCTCTCATCAGTAGGTGTAGTAGCCCTCCGTATTGTTCCTCCTCCTGCACCACTACCACTCGCACGCGCGCACCATATAACTCTCTCACTCACACGGCCACACCTCTCATGTTCGACTCGTTGGTCACTCGCATCTCATTACTCGCAAGTTCACCCGCCATTACTACCTCACACACACACACACAGTTACCTAAACAGACAGTAACGTTATCACATTTCAACTAGCCCACACTCACACCTCACCGACTCATCAGCCTCGGGAGCACGTTTTTCATCACCCCATCAGCCATGAGCACTCGCTGCCGGCACGCCAAACGCAGCTGCACCTCCGCTACGCAATTGGGGGACGGACAACACCGTCATTCACTGGCTCAGGGACTCACACACGTAAGAATCCGAGGCACACGCAAGGCGTCCAACCAACGTTGTCAGCGCACATGACTCGCACGTCATCGTGTGCTGGATATGAGAATCAACACTCATGGCATTGCAGCCCACACTGTACCATCCCCGCAGCCCATACTGTACTATATCCTATATCCCACACTGTACCATCCCCCGTAGCCCACACTGTACCATCACCGCACCCCGCGGTGTACCATCCCCGGAGTCCACACTGTATCATCCGCCGCAGAACACACTACCATTCCCGCAGTCCAAACTGTACCATCCCCGCAGCCCACACTGTATCATCTCCCGCAGACCACGATGTAGCATCCCCGCAGCCCACTGTACCATCCCATGCAGCCCACACTGTACCATCCCCGCAGCCCACGCTGTACCATCCCCGCAGCCCACACTGTACCATCAACGCAGCCCACACTGTACCATCCCCTGCAGCCAACACTGTACCATATCCTACAGCCCACACTGGACCATCCCCGCAGCCCACACTGTACCATCCTCCGCAGCCCACACTGTACCATCCCCGCAGATCACAATGTACCCTCCCCGCAGACCACACTGTAGCATTACCCGCAGCCCACACTGTAGCATCCCCGCAGTCCACACTGTACCATCCTCGAGGCCCACACTGTACCATCCCACGCAGCCCGCACTGTACCATCCCCCGCAGCCCACACTGTACCATCCTCGCAGCCCACACTGTACCATCCAAGCAGCCAACACTGTACCATCCCCCGCAGCCCACACTGTACCATACCCCGCAGCCCACACTGTACCATCCCCGCAACCCACACTGTACCATCCCCCGCAGCCCACACTGTACCATCCCCCGTTGCCCACACTGTACCATCCCCGCAGTTCACACTGTACCATATCCCGCAGCCCAAACTGTACCATCCCCTCAGTCCAAACTGTACCATCTCCGCAGCCCACACTGTACCATCCCCGCTGTCCACACTGTACCATCTCCGCAGCCCACACTGTACCATCCCTGCAGCTCACACTGTACCTCCACGCAGCCTAAACTGTACCATCCCCCACAGCCCACACTGTACCCTCTCCTCAACCCACACTGTACCCTCTCCGCAGCCCATACTGTACCATCCCCGCAACCCACACTGTACCCTCCCCGCAGCCCTCACTGTACCATCTCCCGCAGCCCACACTGTACCATCATCGCATCCCACGCTGTACCATTCCCAGCAGCCCACCCTGTGCCATCCCCCGCAGCCCAAACTGCAACATCCCCGAAGACCACACCGTACCATCCACCGCAACCCACACGCTGTACCATCCCCTGCAACCCACACTGTACCATCCCCGCAGCCCACTATGTTCCAACTCCCGCAGCCCAAACTATACCGTCTCGGCAGCCCACACTGTGCCCTCCCCGTAGCCCTCACTGTACCATCTCCCGCAGTCAACGCTGTACCATCATCGCAGCCCAAATTGTACCATTCCCCGCAGCCCACACTGTACCATCCCCCGCAGCCCAAACTATAACATCCCCGGAGACCACACTATACCATCCACCGCAGCCCACACGCTGTACCATCCCCTGCAGCCCACACTGTACCATCCCCGCAGCCCACTACGTATCAACCCCCGCAGCCAAACTTTACCGTCTCGGCAGCCCACACTGAAGTAACCCTTAACCCACGCTGTACCATCATCCGCAGCTCACACTGTACCATCACTACAGAATAAACTGTACCATCACCACAGCCCACACTGTACCATCCCCGCAGCCCACACTGTACTGTTCCGCGCAGCCCGAACTGTGCCATCCCCTCAGCCCACACTGTACTATTCCCGCAGCCCACACTGTACCATTCCCACAGCCCACTATGTATCAACCCCCGCAGCCCACACTTTACCGTCTCGACAGCCCACACTGAAGTACCCCCTTAGCCCACACTGTACCATCGCTACAGCATAAACTGTACCATCACCACAGCCCACACTGTACCATCCCCGCAGCCCAAACTGTGCCATCCCCGCAGCCCACACTGTACTATTCCCGCAGCCCACACTCTACCATTCCCACAGCCCACACTGTACCATTCCCCGGAGCCCACACTGTACCATTTCCCGTAGCCCACACTGTACCATCCCTGCAGCCCACACTGTACTATCACCCGCAGACCACACTGTACCATCCCCGCGGCCCACACTGTGCCATCCCCGCAGCCCACACTGTACCATCTCTGCAGCCCACACTGTACCATCCCCAGCAGCCCGCACTGTACCATCCCCTGCAGCCCACACCTTACCATCCCCGCAGCCCACTATGTATGAACCCCCGCAGCCCACACTTTACCGTCTTGGCAGCCCACACTGAAGTACCCCCTTAGCCCACACTGTACCATCATCCGCAGCCCACACTGTACCATCGCTACAGCATAAACTGTACCATCACCACAGCCCACACTGTACCATCCCCGCAGCCCACACTGTACTGTCCCGCGCAGCCCAAACTGTGCCATCCCCGCAGCCCACACTGTACTATTCCCGCAGCCCACACTGTACCACTCCCACAGCCCACACTGTACCATTCCCTGTAGCCCACAGTGTACCATTCCCCGCAGCCCACACTGTACCATCCCTGCAGCCCACGCTGTACTATCCCCCCAGACCACACTGTACCATCCCCCCAGACCACACTGTACCATCCCCACAGCCCACACTGTACCATCCCCGCAGCCCACACTGTACCATCCCTGCAGCCCACACTGTACCAACCCCAGCAGCCCGCACTGTACCATCCCCCTCCGTCTACACTGTACCATCCCCGCAGCCCTAACTATACTATCCACCGCAGCCCACACTATACCATCCCCGCAGCCCACATTGTACCATCCCCGCCGCCCACACACTGTACCATCCCCAGCATCCTGCATTGTACCATCACAGCAGCCCACACGGGACTATCCCCGCAGCCCACACTGTACTGTCCCGCGCAGCCCAAACTGTACAATCCCCGAAGCCCACACTGTACCATCTCCCGCAGCCCACGCTGTACCATCATCGCAGCCCACACTGTACCATTCCCTGCAGCCCACACTGTAACATCCCCGGAGACCACGTACAATTCCCTGCAGCCGACACTGTACCATTCCCACAGCCCACACTGTACCATTCCCTGTAGCCCACACTGTACCATTCCCCGCAGCCCACGATGTACCAACCCCCGCAGCCCACACTTTATCGTATCGGCAGCCCACACTGAAGTATTCCCATAGCCCACACTATACCATCACCGCTGCCCACACCGTACCATTCCCTTAGCCCACACTGTACCATCTCTGCAGCCCACACTGTACTATTCAGCAGCCCAAACTGTGCTATCTCCACAGCCCACACTGTACCATTTCCACAGCCAACACTACCAATCCCCGCAGCCCACGCTGTACTATTCCCCGCAGTCCACACTGTAACATCCCTGCAGCCCACACTGTACCATCTCCCGCAGCCCACACTGTACCATTCCCCGCAGCCCACACTGTACCATCTCCGCAGCCCACACTGTACCATCCCTGCAGCCCACACTGTACCATTCCCCGCAGCCCACACTGTACCATCACCGTAACCCACACTGTACCATTCCCGCAGCCCACACTGTACTATCCCGCGCAGCCCAGATTGTACCATCCCCGCAGCCCACACTATACCATCTCTGCAGCCCACACTGAACTATCCCCACAGCCCACACTGTAACATCCCAGCAGCCCACACTGTACCATCACCGCAACCCGCACTTTACCATTCCCGCAGCCCACACTGTACCATCCCCGCATCACACACTGTACCATCCCGCAGCCCACATTGTACCATCCCCGCAGCCCACACTGTACTATCCCTGCAGCCCACACTATACCATCCCTGCAGCCCACACTGTACCATCCTCCGCAGCCCACACTGTACCATCACCGCAACCCACACTGTACCATTCCCGCAGCCCACGCTGTACTGTCCCGCGCAGCCCAAACTGTACCATCTCCGCAGCCCACACTCTACCATCTCTGCAGCCCACACTGTACCATTCCCACAGCCCACACTGCACCATTCCCTATAGCCCACACTGTACCATTCCCCGTAGCCCACACTGTACCATCCCTGCAGCCCACACTATACTAATCCCCGCAGCCCACATTATACCATCCCGCAGCCCACACTGTACCATCCCCGCAGCCCACACTGTGCTATCCCCGCAGCCCACACTGTACCATCCCCGCAGTCCAAACTGTACCATCCCCGCAGCCCACCCTGTACCATCCCCCGCATCCCACACTGTACCATCTCCCACAGCCCACACTATACCATCCCCGCAGCCCACAGTGTGCCATCCCACGCAGCCCACACTGTACCATCCCCGCCGCCCACTTACTATACCATTCCCCGCAGCCCACACTGTACCATTCCCCGCAGCCCACACTGTACCATCCCTGCAGCCCACACTGTACCATCCCTTTTAGCCCACACTGTTCCATCCCCCACAGCCCACACTGTAACATCCTACCAGCCCACACTGTGCCATCTCGCAGCCCACAATGTACCATCCCCTGCAGCCAACACTGTACCATCCCCGCAGCCCACACTGTACCATCCCTGCAGCCCACACTGTACCATCCACACAGCCCAATCTGTACCATCCCTGCAACTCACAATGTACCATCGTCGCATCCCACACTGTACCATCCCCGCAGCTCACACTGTACCATCTCTGTTGTCCACATTGAACTATTCCCACAGCACACACTGTACTATCCCCATAGCCCACACTGTACCGTTCCTACAGCCCACACTCTACCATTCCCTGTAACCCTCACTGTACCATTCCCCGCAGCCCACACTGTACCATCCCCGCAGCCCACACAGTACCATCCCCGCAGCCCACACTTTACCAACCTCACAACCCACACTTTACCATCCCCCGCAGCTCACACCATACTATCCCCGCAATCCACTCTGTATTATCCTCAAAGTCCACACTGTACCATCGCCTGCAGCCCACACTGTACCATCCCCGCAGCCCACACCGTACCATCCCTGCAGGCTACACTGTACCATCTCCGCAGCCCACAGAGTACCATCTCCACAGCCCACACTGTACCATCCCCGCAGCCCACACAATACAATCCCCTGCATACCACGCTATACCATCCCCAAAGCCCACAATGTACCATCTCCCGCAGCCCACACTATACTATCCCCGCAGCCGACACTGTACCATCCCCGTAGCCCACATTGTACCATTCCCGCAGCCCACACTGTACCATCCTCGATGCACACACTGTACCACCGCCTGCAGCCCACACTGTACCATCCCCGTAGCCCACACTATACCATCCCCTGCAGCCCACACTATACCATCCCCTGCAGCCCACACTATACTATCCCCAAAGCGCACACTGTACCATCTCTCGCAGCCCACACTGTACCATTCCCAAAGCCTACACTTTACCGTCCCGCACAGCCTATACTTTACCATCCTCGCAGCCCACATTGTACCATCGCCTGCAGCCCACACGGTACCATCCCCACAGCCCACACTTTACCATCTCCTTCAGACCACATTGTACCCTCTCCGCCGCCCACATTATACCATCCCCGCAGCTCACACTGTACCCTCTCCGCAACCTTAATTGTACCATTCCCCACAGGTCACGCTGTACCATCCTTGCAGCCCACACTACCATCACCCGCAGCCCACCCTGTACCCTCTTCGCAGCCCACACGATACCATCCCCGCAGCCCACACTGTACCATTATTGCAGCTCATACTGTACCTTCTCCGGAACCCACTGTGTAGCATCTCCCGCAGCCCACACTGTACCATCTCCGCAGTCCACGCTGTATCATCGCAGCCCATATTGTACCATATCCGTAGCCCACACTGTACCATCCCCCGCATTCCACACTGCATCCCGCATTCCACACTGCACCATCCACGCAGCCCACGCAGTACCATACCCGCAGCCCAGTCTGTGCCATCTCCTCAGCCTACACTGTACCATTCCCGAAGACCACACTGTACCATCCCCGCAGCTCACACTGTAACATTGCAACCCACACTGTATCATCCTCCGTAGCACAATCTGTACCATCCCCCATAGCTCATACTGTACCATCCCTCTAACCCACACTGTACCATCCCCAAAGCCCACTCTGTACCATCTCTCGCAGCTCACTGTACCATCCTTCCAACTCACACTGTACCGTCCCGCAGCCCACACCGTAACATCCCACAGCCCACACTGTGCCATTCCCGGCAGCCCACACTGTACCATCCCCGCAGTCCACACTTTACCATCCCCACAGCCCACACTTTACCATTCCCGCAGCCCACACTGTACCATCCCCGCAACCCACACTGTACCATCCCTCGCAGCCCACACTGTACCATCCCCAAAGCCCAAACTGTACCATCCCAAAGCCCACATTGTACCATCTCCCGCAGCCCACACTGTACCATCCCCAAAGCCTACACTGTACCATCCCCAAAGGCCACGCTGTACCATCCTCGCAGTTCACATTATACCATCGCCTGCAGCCCACACTGTACCATATCCGTAGCCCACACTGTACCATGACCCCGCGTCCCAGATTGTACAATCCCCGCAGTCCACACACTGTACCATCCCTTGCAGCCCAGACTGTACCATCCCAGCAGCCCACACTGTACCATCCGCCGAAGCCAACACTGTACCGTCTCCGCAGCCCACACTGTACCATTCGCACGGCCTACACTCTACCATTCCCCGCAGTCCACACTATACCATCCTCCGCAGCCCGCGGTCCACACTGTACCATTTCCCGCAGCCCACACTGTAACGTCCCCCGCAGCCCACATTGTATCATCCCTAGCAGCCCACGTTATATCATCCCTGCAGCCCAGACTGTACCTTAACCGCAGCCTACACTATACCATTCCCTATAGCCCACACTGTACCCTCTCCGCAGTCGACACTATACCATCCACCGCAGTACACACTGTACCATTCCCGCAGCCCACACTGTACCATTACTGCAGCCCTCACTGTACCATCCCCGCAGCCCACACTCTTTCATCATCGCAGCCCATACTGTCCCTTCTCCGGAGCCTACTGTGTAGCATCCCCCGCAGCCCACGCTGTAACATCCCAGCCCACACTGTACCATCCTCCGTAGCCCACACTGTACCATCTTCCGTAACCCACACTGTACCATCTCTCGCAGCCCACACTGTACCATCCCCGCAACTCACTGGACCATCCCCTCAGCCCACACTGTACCATCCCTGCAGCCCAAACTGTACCATTCCCACAGCCCACACTGTACCATCCCCGCAGGCCACACTATACCATCCCGGCAACCCACACTGTACCACCCTCCGCAGCCCACACTCTACCATCTCCGCAGTCCACACTGTACCATACCCTGCAGCCCACACTGTACCATCTCCCGCAGCCCACATTGTACCATTTCCCGCAGCCCACGCTGTATCATCCCCAAAACCCCCACTGTACCATCCCAAAGCCCACACTGTCCCATCCTCGCATTTCATACTGTACCATCGCCTGCAGCCCACACTGTACCATCCCCGCAGCCCATACTGTACCATCCCTCGCAGCCCACGCTGTACCATATCCGCAGCCCATACTGTACCATCTCCGCAGCCCACACTGTACCATCTCCCCAGCCCACACTGTACCATCTCCGCAGCCCACACTGCACCATCTCCCCAGCCCACACTGTACCATCCCGCAGCCCACACTGTACCATCTTCGTAGCTCATGCTGTGCCATCCCCGCAAGCCAGTCTGTACCATCCCCCGCAGCCCACAGTGTCCCGTCTCCGTAGCCCACACTGTACCATCTCCGCAGCCTCGACTTTACCATCCCCGCAAACTCACCGTGTACCATCCCGGGAGCCCACACTATATCAGACCCCGCAGCCCACACTGTACCATCTTCGGAGCCCACGCTGTACCATCTCCGCAAACCACATTGTACCATCCCCGGAGCCCACACTGTACCATCCCCGGAGCCCACTCTGTACCATTCCCCGCAGCCAACACTGTACCATCCCCCAGCCCACACTGTAACTCGGCAGCGCACACTGTACCATCCCCTGAACCCACACTGTACCATCCCCATAGCCCACACTGTATCATCCCCGCAGCCCACACTGTACCATCCCCGCAGCCCACACTGCGCCATCTCCGCAGCCCATACTGTACCATCCCCGTAACTTCCACTTTACCACCTTTGCAGCCCACACTGTACCATCTCCGCAGCCCATGCTATACCATCCCCGTAACACACACTGTACCATCCCTGCAGCCCACACTGTACCATCCCCGGGGCCCACACTGTATCAACCCCGGAGCCCACTCAGTACCATCCCCCGCAGCCTACACTGTACCATCCCCCCAGCCCACACTGTAACACCTCGGCAGCGCACACTGTACCATCCCCTGAACCCACACTGTACTATCCCCATAGCCCACACTGTACCATCGCCGCAGCCTACTCTGTACCATCCTCGCAGCCCACACTGTACCATCCCCGCACCCCACGTTGTACCATCCCGCAGCCCACACCGTACCATCCAGCAGCCCACACTATACTATCCCTGCAGCCCACACTGTACTGTCCCCACAGCCTAAACTGTAATATCCCAGCAGCCCACACTGTACCATCCCCGCAGCCCACACTGTACCAACCCTGAAGCCCACATTGTACCATACCAGTAGCACACTATACCATCCAACGCAACCCAAACTGTACCATCCTTACAGTCCACACGGTACTATCCCTGCAATCCACACTGTACCAATCCCGCAGACAACGCTGTACCATCACCGCAGCCCACACTGTACCATCCCACCCAACACAAACTGTACCATCCCTAAAGCCTATACTGTACTATCCCCGCATCCCACACTGTACCATCCCTGCAGCCCACACTGTACCATCCCCGCAGCCTACTCAACACTATCCCGCAACCCATACTGTACCACCCTCGCAGCCCACACTGTGCCATCCCCGCGACCCATACTGTACCATCCCTGCAACCCACACTGTACCATCCTCGTAGCCCACACTGTACCATCACCGCAGCCCATACTACCATCCCTCTCAACCCACACTGTACCATCCCCACAGCCCATGGTCTACAATCTTCCGTAGCCCACATTGTACATTCCTCACAAACCACACTGTACCATCCCCATAGCCCATACTGTACCATCCCAACCCACACTGTACCATCCCCCGTAGTCCACACTCTACCATCTCCGCAGCCCATACTGTACCATCCCCTGCAGCCCACACTGTACCGTTCCCGAAGCCCACATTGTATCATCTTTGCTGCCTACACTGTACTATTCCCGCAGTCCATACTGTACCATCACCGCAACCCACACTCTACTATCCCTGCAGCCCACACTGTACCATCCTCGCAGACCATACTGTACCATCTTCGCAGTCCACACTGTACCATCCTCGCAGCCCACACTGTACCATCTTCGCATTCCACACTGTATTATCCACGCAGCTCACACTGTAGCGATCCCCGCAGCCCACACTGCACTATCCTTGCAACTTACATTGTACCATCCCCACAGCCCACACTATACTATCTCCGCATCCCACACTGTACTATCCTTGCAACTCACATTGTGCCATCCCCACAGCCCACACTATACTATCTACGCATCCCACACTGTACCATTCCGCAGCCCACACTGTACTATCCTTGCAACTCTCATTGTACCATCCCCACAGCCCACACTGTACTATCTCCGCATCCCACAGTGTACCATTCCGCAGCCCACACTGTGCCATCCCCGAAGCCCAAACTGTGCCATCCTCGCTGCCCACACTGTACTATCCTCGCAGCTCACACTGTACCATCCTCGCAGCCCACACTGTACTATCCCTGCAGCCTACACGGTACCATCTCCCCCAGCCCAAACTGTACCATCCGGCAGCCCACACTGTACCATCCCTGCAACCCACAGTGTACCATCCTCGCATGTCTACACTACTATCCCTGCAACTCACACTTTACCATTCCCGCAGCCCACACTGTACCATCCTTGCAGCCCACACTGTACTATCCCTGCAGCCTACACGGTACCATCCCCCGCAGCCCAAACTGTGCCATCCGGCAGCCCACTGTGTACCATCCCCGTAGCCCACACTGTACCTTCCCCGCAGCCAACACTGTACCATCCCCGTAGCCCACAGTCTACCTTCCCCACAGCCCACACTGTACTTTACCCGCAGCCCATACTGTACCATCCCACGCAACTCAAACTGTATCATCCTCGCAGTCCACATTGTTCTATGCCTGCAGCCCACATTGCACCATCCCCGCAGCCCACACTGTACCACCCTCGCAGCCCATACTGTACCATCCCCCGCAGCCCACACTGTACTATTCCTGCAACTCACACTGTTCCATCCCCATAGCCCACACCGTACCATCCCCGGCAGCCCACAATGTATCATCCCCACAGCCCACACTGTACCACCTCCGCATCCCGTACTATACCATCCCCGAAGCCCACACTGTACCATTCCCGCAGCCCACAATGTACCTTCTCCGCAGCCAACACTGTACTATCCCTGCAGCCCACAATGTACCATCCTTGCAGCCCAAACTGTACCGTCCTCGCAGCCCACACTGTACTATCCCCGCAACCCACGCTGTACCATCCCCGCAGCCCACAATGCACCTTCCCCGCAGCCAACATTGTACTATCCCTGCAGCCCACAATGTACCATCCTTGCAGCCCAAACTATACCGTCCTCGCAGCCCACACTGTACGATCCCTGCAACTCACAGTGTACCATCCACGCAGCCCACACTGTACTATCCCCCAGCCTACACTGTACTATCCCTGTAGTCCACACTGTACCATCCCCGCAGCCCACACTGTACTATCCCCACAGCCCACACTGTACTATCCCTGCAGTCCACACTGTACCATCCCCGCAGCCCACACTGCACTATCCCTGCTGTCCACACTGTGCCATCCCCGCAGCCCACACTGCACTATCCCCGTAGCCCACACTGTACCATCCCCGCAGCCTACACTGTACCATCCCCCGCAGCCCACACTGTACTATCCCTGCAGTCCACACTGTACCATTCCCGAAGTCCACACTATACCATCCCCGAAGCCCACACTGTACTATCCCCGCAGCCCATACTGTACCATCCTCGCAGCTCACACTGTACTATCCCTGCAGCCTACACTGTACTATCTCCCGCAACCCACACTTTACCATCCCCGCAGCCCATACTGTACCATTCCCGCAGCCCACACTGTATCTTATCCGCAGCCCACACTGTACCATATCCACAGCCCATGCTGTACCATCCCCGCAGCCCACACTGTACCATCCTCGCATCCTGCACTGTACCATCCCCGCAGCCCACACTGTACCATCCCTCGTAACCCATACTGTACCATCCCCGCAGCCCATACTGTACCATCACCCGCAGCCCACACTGTACCATCCTCGCTGCCCACACCGTACCATCCCCGCAGCCCATACTGTACCATGGCACGCAGCCCACACTCAGTCATCCCCGCATCCCACACTGTATAATCCCAGCATCCCACACTGTACCATCCCCGAATCCCACACTATACCATCCTCGCAGCCTATAATGTACCATACCCCGCAGCCCACACTGTACTATCCTGGCAGCCCACACTGTACCATCCCCCGCAGCCCATACTGTACCATCTCCCGCAGCCCACACTGTACTATCCCCGCAGCCCACACTGTACCATCCCCGCAGCCCATGCTGTACCGTCCCCCGCAGCCCACACTGTTCCATCCCTGCAGCCCATACTGTACCATCCCCACAGCCTACACTGTACCATCCCCGCAGCCCACACTGTACCATCCCCGCAGCCCACACTGTACCATTCCCGCATCCCACACTGTACAATTCCAGCAGCCCACACTGTATCATCCCCGCAGCCCACACTCTACAATCCCTGCAACCCACACTGTACAATCCCAGCAGCCCACACTGCACCATCTCCGAAGCCCACACTGTACTATCCCCGCAACCCATACTGTACCATCCTCGTAGCTCACACTGTATTATTCCTGGAGCCTTCAATGTACCACCTCCCGCAACTCGCACTCTACCATCCCCGCAGCCCATACTGTACCATCCCCTGCAGCCCACACTGTACCATCCCCGCAGCCCATACTGTACCATC
>JAYMFT010000017.1:429170-444372 GCA_038088735.1 Panulirus argus | reverse complement strand
TATATATATAATGCTTTTGTTGTAGGGTTAAGAAGTTCTCCCTAAGGTCAGCATTTTTTTTTATTTTTGTACTTAGTGTTTGTTTTGTCACGGTGTTTAGTTTCCCTTCACTTAAACCGTTCCATTGTCCAATATTCTATGGCTTCAGGCGCGTGTTTTCTTATCTTTTGCAACTCTTTTTCTTCTGTGTCTGTTCTTATTACCCATTTGTACTGTACGGAAGGGAGGTGCACTCTCGTAGGCACCCATCTCAGGAACTTTCTCTTTTGTCATACAGCTTTGGAAACTTTGGCATAACTCTCAGCATATACAGCTTCGTCAGTCAGCTTATTCTATTCAAACAGTACTCATACTATATGTAAAAGACTGTGTGTGTGTGTGTGTTTGTGTAAATACCTATGTGAATATAGAGGAAGGCAGCCTCACACTTGTGTAACCACATTCCCTAACTCCTCATTTCCATCATACAATTTCTTGAACCTATTAATTAATGCTTTCCTTTTCTGCTTTTCCAGATTGAACGTACCATATGTCTGGTGCTGCTGACATGGAGGCATTCCCTCACATCGCTTCGATTGCCCTTGCATAACGTTGTTCCCAGGATGTCTATGTAACTTTGTACAGAAGGGGAATGTAAGGTGGATTTCAGTCTTCATGAATCACTGTACTGTACTAGGCATGCTGTGGTTTACAAGCACGTCAGATCCCTAAACATTCCATCCCTCGATGAAGACATAATTCTTATATTCTTGGTGCACCGCAGACGGACTCTCTCCCTCTCTTTTTCTCAGTTGACAAAATATTAACTCATATAGATTTGGCACCGTGAAGAGAAGGAGAGCGTTTCCTTGTTCTTAGTGTCACTTGAGTCAACGCGCCACTCTCTCAGTGATCCCTTTAACGTTTACCCGCTCCCTTGGTACTAAAAGTAGTTTTGTATGAGCCACGACATGCTCTGTCTATGTCAGCAACACATTGACGTCGGATCGGGAGTGCGTGAAAAACCCTTGTGCTTCCCCCTCCTCTCTCATGTAACTAGCTGAACCTTTCACGCAAAACGTCAATGTGATTTAAGCCAATAATCTCCACTAATTTACCCAAATGTATATAGGTGTATGACTATAACCACAAACGTTTGGGGCTGCTTTGCAGCATATGAGTACTTATGGGCTGAAAAACTGTTTACGGGTGATTCATGACTTCAGATGGGGATGCGTGACACCTACAGCTGTCATCTATGTCTAGAATCACACAAAACACGGGTCACGTGGTCACTACAGGTCAGGCTGACCACGTGGGAATTTGTTTATGTCGCCAGATGACGTCACAGGTTTCCCACATGGAAAAAATTACCTAGTCGAGTATTTCTTTCAGAAATGCAATAAATAAACTAGAAAAATACAAATTAGTTGAAATGAGTGCAAACGTCACATGGACATATGAGAAAAAACCATATTTATCATGTCATGTTACAAAGAGGAACTACTTTCTTATACGCATTATATCGTCTAGACGATTTATTATGCGGTCGGCGGAGGAATACGGAGTGGAGTTTTGGATTGTGTGCCTACGGTGAACGAGTGTTAGCTCTGTAAAATGGCTGATAGAGAAGGTGGAGAGGATAACCCGCAACCGGGCCAGCCAAGTACGTGTCATGTTGTATTAACTCATCCTATTTAGTCCGTACCGTGTCAAATCTCCGCCGTACCTCTCATAAAACTCGCGGTTCAGAGGTTGCCAGGCTCCGACGACCAAGATGGCAGGCCATCTCACCTGGGATGATATGCAATCTTATCAAATTTTCTGTGTTTACATCCCCTGATTTTTATCGCTGCTTGCAAATATTAAACGTAACGATATTTCTTAATGTTTGATTTATTTACGTTGAGTTGTAAGACTTGTATGCGGTAAGAATAGGTGGTGAAATGATGGTGGTGAATGTGCCCGTGGCATGTGTGTATTGACGTGGACGACACAGTTATCCATCCACTCTTCAAGACCATTCATCAGCCGTCCCTCAGCCACTGTGGTACCGCCCCCCTGGCTACAGCCATCTCCGGTACCCATATAAATAAAATCTTTTCATCCCTGTACCAGCCGCTTAGTCCTACGGCCAACGAAACGCTCGCAAGGACAAAACGATCCATACCAATTTTTTATTTTAAATTTTTTGGAGGGAAGTTTTGTTGAGGTCATAATATTACCAGGTCTCGTGTCACTGGTAGTTGCTCCTAGGGAAATGATACAGCCGCGGTATTAAGAATGTTTAGGCTTCACACTAGTGAGATGACCAGTGCCACTTGCCGAAGTTGGGATGAGAAATTTTAACCCGAGAACACATTAAACTTAATGTTACATAAAATGTGTTAAGTTTTGTTGGGATTATGATGCAATACTGCAGAAGTCAGTTCATATTATCACACATATACATTATGTTTAAAAATATTTTTACAATAAAAATACTGTACCGTATTACAATGTCTATGAATAGATGGCAAAATATGAAACATCCGCAAATTATGTGCATAAAAATGCAAAAAAAAAAATGTATATGCTAACACCAACATCTATGCACAAGATATTTTATAATATATACTTGTACATATATATGGACAAAGATAAGTAGGTCTTGATGTTGAAGCACATCAAATGCTTGCTTCAATCAGTGCCAGCCCATAAGAATCCTAATTGGTTTGATTATTCGTATGTTCTTATAGGAAATACTGATGCTTATATGACTAGATTTTTAGAGTTACAATTTGAACATTTAGTGTGGCTGATGGAAATATTCATGACATGTATATGTGTGGTTACGGCTGTGTGAGGATATTATGTTCATGCATACTTGAAGGAAACCATTCATATGTATATTTACAACAGATAGCTATGCTAAGTGCTTCAGGTGTAAGTTTCCTCATGTCTGATCTTAAAGTTATCAGTATTGTAAATGATTGTAAAAAGATGAAATTAAAGAAAATGTGCAACCTT
This sequence comes from Panulirus argus, assembly GCA_038088735.1. NCBI lineage: Eukaryota > Metazoa > Arthropoda > Malacostraca > Decapoda > Palinuridae > Panulirus > Panulirus argus. The sequence goes on along the minus strand of JAYMFT010000017.1, from coordinate 441,384 downwards.
AATTTTTAGGTTATAGACAGTGTTTTGACCTAGCCCTACATTTTCCATGTGCTTTAAGAACTCTTTTGTTTGCAGCCATATTGAATTAAGAAAACACTTAGCCAAATGTAATGTAATATTATTTTATATCAGATTGTTCAAAATTAAGATTGTAAGTTTCCTTCAGTTTTACCATCGACAGTAGAGTTCGTACGAATAATGCGTGCAAGGGCCATTGTTACCTATGGATAACGCTTTCTTTATGTGCTTTGAATATTTTTATATAAATGTGTTTAAGCCATTCAATTTACCAGACCTAGGACTAATTCCCTAAGCCAGGAGTTGGGGGATACAAAATTTTAACAAATTGCTTCCAAATTTTAAGCTTTTTTTATCAGTCTATACCTTATTGTAATTTATATTTTTATATTTTAATACAATCTGTTTTTCATGTGAGATTACATTCTTTAAAGGGAATACTTTATATTATGTCAAATTAATATCTTGGAATTTTTGCATGAAATTTTCAGAATCGTTCCATTATAAAGGGGGTTCAAAAGAATCTTATTGGTAGGTTTGACTCTTAAGACCCTTATAATTGAGAAACGATGAGCATTTGGAATTTTAAGATTGGGTAACTGATAACACTCCAAATTTTTTTGTGCAACTACTGTATCCTAAAGTGTTGCCTTTTGAATTACCCTGTGCTTTAAAAGGCATGGATTAATTAAAAGATTCAGGTCAAATCTCTATTCCCTCCCCCGCACATCAGGAAATTATATGTAGCTACTTGATTTTGTTGGTAAGCAAATTAAGAAAATTTGAAGCAGATGGTCATATTTTTCTTAAGTTCAGTGTCTGGTCTTGCTAAATAATTTTTGCACTAATATTAACCAGTTGCTCACTAGAGTTGCCCTCTACCTGTTAAGGATGAGGTGCTAAAATGTTGAGAAGTGGCCCTAGAGTTTACCAGTTATGGATACTTTTTTTTTTTTTTTTTTCGTGGGAAAGCTCCCTAAGGGAACAGGCGACAAAAATATAGATAGATAGATAGTGTGTGTTTTGGTATGTGCAGATATGGGTATTTGTGTTTTAGATAATATGTATGATTGCATATTTGTATGGTACATGGAGAGCTTTATGCTCTTGGGGTCCCATGGCTTTCTTTTTTTTTTAATCATCAAGGAACTTTCTAAGCATGCTGTTTGTATACTACTGACATGTATGTATACATGAGCATGTATTTGTTTTGTATCCTTAACTTGTTTATAAGTACTTTATTTATGAGTATGTAGGGAGGAATTAGGCTGTGTGCATCAGATATGAGTGACTATAACAAGTTCTTTTTATTTTCAATAGAAATGTTGAAATCATTACAATATTCAGTAAAATTGAGGGAAACTTTTGTTGGCCTATGAATAGGGTTACTTTAAGTTTTTAAGTTTATAATCTGTAGTCCAGAAGTTTCAATGATTCTGAAGCACAGGGAAACTATTAGGTTACATGAATGTAAAAATCCAACTATGCTAAATATCACACAGAAATGACACCACAAAAGTTTCAGCTTTACTTAGCATTTGAGTAACTTTTTTGGGTATGATATTTAAAGATTTTTAATGCATGCTTTACAAATTGGTTATTATTCAATAAATTGCTATTGTGATTTTCTTTTGTAAATGTTTGTTTAAATTAGGTCATGTTAGGTTACGGAAGAACATCCTGATTGCACTTATTGTTCTTTTTATGTATGGTTGCCCTGTAAAATGCATGAACAATATCCACTGCCTATACTTTATGTTGAGTTTGGAGGCTTTTACATCTCCACAGCTCATTCTGGGATCAAGATGCTTTTTTGCCTCTGAGCAGTCAGGCTGTTGAGGCCATGACCCATAGGCCTAAATACCCTCCACAGCCAGACTGGTCAGTTACTTCGTCCACATGTAGATATTTGTTCAGTTATTTTTCGCATATCTCTGCTAGGTAGTCTACAATTTTTCTAAGGCTTATGTAGGTAGCTGGTTGAATATTTGTCTAGATTGTCTACAGTGTTTCCAAAGCTTATTGTGTTGAAAATTTTTTGGACCCAGATGCCACATGGTATTCTTATCTGTAGCACCTTTGATCATTGTGGTAATGTTTAGTAATCATCCATGCTTTTTATTGTGGCATGGAATTATTTTTATTGTATATTAGAACCATGCCTTAAAGAATATTACATGTAAATTATGACATATATCTGATCTGCTCTCCAGATTAGTATCGTCCAATATTAGTCATTCTCATTAATTTCACAATGAACTGGATTGGAAATCTAAAGGAGGGATTTTTTATTTTTTTTTATTTATATCGACTACTTTTGAACGTGTATTTACTAAAAGATTTGTTGATTATTAATAGTCCTTAAAGTCTGAGTAATTGATTGAAACTCTATGACAGAGGTATACGGATATAATGAAAAGATTTTGTCACAAAACAGTTAATGTGAACCTTTAATGGGAAAGCAGTTCTCATAAGACATTTGATTATCCACAGGTCTTAGGACATGCCCTGATGTAAAGTAGAATTTTGCATACCCGTAATAAAGCGTCTTCTTATGATATCATCCAATTAAAGCTGTTTAAGAAAGAAAATGAAATAAATAGACATTATTGTCATAGAATATTGAAGTTCTAAACATTCAAATACACCATGAGTTATATTAGTGTGGGTGCTATGAATAGAGCTAACATAGAATTTGCACTTTCTTGTTGACTTCATTTTTGTGGATTTCTTTTATATATATCTAAGAATTTTTGCCAAAAATACAGTAACTGCCTCCAAAACATTTGGATTTTGTAGCTTGGATATATTGCTGTAATATGAATATGAAATAAAGAATTTTGATCAAAAGGTAATATGCTGAATACAAAGGAATTTCATCAGTAAAGAATTACCATGAACATCAAGGTATCAAACAGTCTGTGAGGAAGACAGAAATCTTAAATGGCACATCAGAAATTAAGGTGTCTTGCTAGAATGGCTTGTTGTGGAATTTGAAAAAAGAGGTAGACACCAGGTTGATTATGATGAATATCGGTATATTCAGTTAAAAATGAACATGAGCTGAATGAGTTGATAGAATTGCTTCTCTTTGGGAAAACTCTTATGATATTTCATGAAATTAGACCTGCAAGGATTAAGTTCCTAAATTCATGAATGTATTTAGGATGTGGTTGAATGGTAATCTTCATACAGAGTACATTGCCTTTTTATATGTTTCTTTTACTTTTGCCCAATTGCTGCACTAAAATTTGCAAACATTGGTGTTAGTTTTAAGTAGTTGACTTTTTATGTAAAATTAACTGATTTTATCTTTTTCAGGTAAGTGTGTATGCTGTTTGCTGTTCAGATGCAGTTACCATTGTGATTAGGTGTTGAAACATATACAAGTAACAGTGAGCAGATGGAGTGAAATTTGGATAGGGAAAATGAAAATTGTGTAATTTGATATGGCATATAAATATGAAAAAAGGACACTGAACTGGAATTCAGATGCAGTGCAGTGTTTTGCCTTTCTTTCGTAAATTGTAATAAGTCAGAAGCACATCAGTATTCAGAGAATGCATTTACAATTTTTGTTGTACTTGCACTGAATTTTGTTGAAGGATATATGAGTGCATTTCTTTGTTAAATATGCATTCGTAGTTAATAGTAAAATTGAAAATGAACATATATTTGGTACTGATTACATATGTTTGAATTTGTTGACTTGTGTATCATTGTTGATGTATTTGAAAGCAAATTATAAGGAAGTACCGGATCATTGTGAAGAACTGCAGTTTACGTAAAGAGATGTACTGCACCAAGAAGTTTTTTATTACTTAAGGTAAGAATGATTTGTTTGCATTAGCAAGAATTGTGCCATCTGTGAGAATTTGAAAGTTTTTTATCTTTATAATTGCACCATTTTTATGGGAAAAAATTACTATTGTTGGAATTACTTACCTTGCTAAATGGTCTTATCTCTTAGTGTGAGACTGATGATGTTCAGTGTTCACTTGCCTCATCTGATGTATCTCTTATTTAGTCATGTTCCTCAGGTATGTTAGAACCCTTGATAGTTTATTGGTTTAAAAGGTTTGGATGCATTTTACAAAAAACTTTGAATCTATTGATGATTCTGTTTACTTTCATGGGTATCTGAATTCAGGTGTATCACACCTAAGAATTTAGGACCATCAAATATCCCAGTAAAGGTTGACTTGGTAGGTAATTCTAAAAAAAATCATTCCAACAAAGGAAATTTTGGACCTCGTGGATCATAATTAAGAATTTATATTTTGTGTTATTGTGTCATTTTGCTGTAAAGTGTGTGAAACTTGACATTTTGTCATCCTGGACTGAATTGCTGGGCTCCTTTTTGGATACCATTAAATAATAGAAATAATACATAAGAATGACATAGTGTTACATCAAGAAGGAAAACCTCACGAAACTTGGCAGGTAATGACATAGCTATATTAAAGGGCACTGTGATCCCACTGGTTTTCACTAACTCATTTGAGTCAAACTTGAATTTTGTTAGTGGAACCTACAGTAGGATTTGTTTTGGAAAATTGAATAAAAGATTGATCAGTTAGTTGTTGAATATGGCACCTGTTTAACTTAATTGTTAACTAGATTGAGGTGGTTTGCTGATGTGTTTGACTCCTATAGGTGTGGCTGTGGTCTGTAACAAATGATTTGTAGGATTCCCCATGTTTCAGCCAACTTATGAGTATGCTTAAAGGCCCACAATCTTATGATATATTAATGGTATATCATTATATATATACAGTTTTAAAAGAAAATTCTTCTTGGATTATGAAAGGCAGGTTATTTTGTGAAACACAAGATTAATTGCTATAGAATATAGGGGATAGATATGAGCTGTTCTTGGATTTTATGCAGTAAATGCAAGGTATTGTTTTCCCAGAGGAGTTCTCAAAGAAATACTGCTTTGTTGCCTATTTATTCCTTTAAATGCATATAAGTACTTCGGAGTTTATCTTTTGAGGAGATGTTTGTGTGGTATAATGTTCCTTTCATACTTGCTGCAGAATTCTGTTTGAAGTGTTGTTTCCATGTGTATAGCTGGCTGTCAACTTGATTTTGTTGCAAGAGGTCACAGTGATGCACGTGATCTAGTATATGCATATAACCACAAGGAAAATGAAACACTTTAAGTTTCCAAGTGCACTTTTGTTTAATGATTACATCCTCAGGAGATACAAGAGTGAGAAAGAAGACGTAGAACAGTCAGTTGATAAACAAGGAAGAGACATAACTAAGTTGCCAATGGCATCTTAGCTACGTCTCTTCCTTGTATATCAACTGACTGCTCTATGTCTCCTATCTCATTCTTGTATCTCCCCTGACGATGTAATCATTACATGAAAGTGCACTTGGAACATATTGTTTCATTGTCCTCGTGGTTATGTGCATGCACATTATTGTGTGTAAACTGTTACAGATTTTTAAAATTCTTTGTTCCATGACGCTGCCAAGCTCAGTGATCATTCTTATATCAGTAGCAACAGGAACAAGATTAGAAGCAACATTGATGTTAATGTGGATAACAAGATAAAGATGTACTGTACTTTTACCACAGCAAATACATATAAGGAACAGAAAAATATTTTTGAAAATAACTATGTGGTGGCTATACTGATGAGGTATTTCCTTCATTAATGCCAACAGATTCTAAAATTGATTGGCTTTTGTTAGTTTGAAACTATTTTTTGAATAAAAACGGTAAGACATATGCCAATGTAAACCAAGGAAAGGTCTTTGGGGCCTGTTTGTGGATAGGGAGCTGTGATTTTAGCTCCTTGCACATGACAGCCTGAGAAAGAATGTAAGCAAGTAATATCTTTCTCCTGTTCCTGGCACTACCTTGCTAATGCGGGAAATAGAGATCAAGTATGAAGAAAAAGTATATACTAATACTGTATTTGTATTGCAGTATAGTTATTTTATCTACTATTGGTTGCAAAACTGTCCCTTTGAATGGGATTTAAGGTATTGAAACCCATAGCTTCACCTTAGTGCATAATGGTAAAAAAAAAAAGCAGTATTGATGTTTCAATATGTTCCTGATGTGATTATTTTCTCAAATATAAGTGATGGGAGGTGTGGTAGTACGAAAGGTATGGTTGTGAGAGCTGAAGAGGGTTTGCTGAAATGGTTTGGACATATGGAGAGAATGAGTAGAAAGGTTAACAAAAGGGATATATGTGTAGGAAGTGGAGGGTGTCAAGGATAAGGAATAGACCAAATTGAACACGGAAGGGTGGACTGAAAGAGGTTTTGAGTGCTTGGGGTCTAAATATGCTGGAGGGTGAAAGACATGCAGGAGATAGAGTAAATTGGGGCAGTGTGATATCCCGGGGTTGACTTGCTGTCAGTGAACTGAAACCAGGGCATATGAAGCAGCAGTAGGTCTGTGGGACCTGGTTGTGGATGGGAGCTATGGTTTTGATGCATTGTATATGACAGTTAGAGAACAGATGTGAGCTAATGATGCCTTTTTCTTTGTCATTTCTTGGCACTATGTTGCTAATGTGGAAAACAGTGAACAGATGTGAAAGAAAATAGAACACAATAGATGAAGATTAATGAAACTTTTCATTGAAAAGCAATAGCTATAAAAAAGTTAATTTATCTGTAATGTCACTATGATTTAATGTTTTTATGGTGGTAAAAAAAAAAAGAGAGATGGGGTGATTGTATTGCACACTTGTATTATGATGACAATGAAAACTATAGTTATTGTCTGTAGACGAAGGGTTGCTGTGACTTATACAAGAGAATGTGGGAGGTAACTGTAAAAGCAAGGTTCATGTTTTCTGTTGAAGCACGCTTTTGTGTTTTGATATCAATTTGTAAGTTGTTAATGAATGTAAGGTTTGGGAATGATAATCAAGAAAGATAGTAAGGTGAATGCTGAAGTTAAGAATAATGATATGCTTGGGAGATGAAATAGAGATGCATTGGGAGTTGCAATGAACATGGAGAATAGTAAAGTTGTTTTGAAATTGTGATAGATTGCATGTACCAGCTCATATATAGAAATAAAAACAGAGATTTTTTTTATACTATATTCAGAATTCAAAGAATAACAAAAGTAAGGAGTAAAGATTTAAGAAACTTATCAAATGTTAGGGAGTAACGTAGATAGAAGACACGTGGTCAAAGGCCATTAAGATGGTTTGACTTAATAGGACTTAGCTAAAGCAGATGAGAGGTTAGTGTAGATCTGCACCAGTTTGATTGAGTGTATGATGAGAAGAGGTAGACCATGAGAGAATTGGACAGATGAAGAGAGTATGCTATTTACTTATAAGAGTATTTTAAGGTGATATTAGTTAAACTATTTTTTAATGCGCAGTGAAGGGGTTTTATGTATAAGGGAGTAAGTGGAATGGAAATATTAGTCTAACTAGATCAGTGTAGTGTTCAAGGGAAGAGTTAAGAAGTGCTGTAGTAGTGTGAAATTCTTTGCCCAATTTACATAGGTTTTGAGGGTTTATCTGTCTACACACGTCAGTCTGGGACTAACTTGCATTGTTGCTTATCTGGTCAGTTGAGGCTGATTACAGCCTTGGCATGTAAGCTTGCATACCATTGTTCGGGATATGTGTTTAAGTTGAACTGAGAGTATGTTCTCAATCCACTCAGGCTGACAGGAAGAAAGTCCGTAGATAGGGAGCTGTGGTTTTGGTGCATTACACATGACTACTAGAGACAGTGTGAGTGGATGTGGCCTTTTTTTCATCTGTTTTCTGGTGCTGCTTCACTGACTCAAGGGGTGGTGATGCTGTTTCCTTTGTAGGGGAGTAGTACTAAGAATGGATGGTGAGCAAATATGAATATGTACATGTGTATGTATGTGTTGATATGTATATGTACATGTATGTGCATGTATGTATATATATGTGCATGTATGTATATATATGTGCATATGGGTGCATGGGTCTTTCTTCGTCTGCTTCCTGACACTACCTTGCTGACATGGGAAACTGTGATCAAGTATGATAAATAATGAATAAATAATTAGCTTTTTTGCTAGGATTTAAAGAAGCTTTACATGTTTATGTTTTGATATATAGTCAGCTTAATTTCATTGATTGTTAATTGAAATTTTGTATCATTCAATATAATTTATACATGGTCATTTGAATTGGATTTTGATTTTTAGAAGCTAAACCTAGGGGTCGCTCAAATGACCTTTTACATTATGTGAATACCTTCTGTTTTTCCTTGGCAGAATTTTATTCCTGTTATATCACAACTTAATATTTATTATTGGCTTTTGATGAGTGATTAATGTAGATTCCATTTTAATAAATTTAAAGGCATCATCTAGATGGCTTCAAATTTCATTAAGTTTTGTATTCTGGATATGGAGCAGACTGTATTGTCATGTGAAGTGTACCGTGTCAATTAATGTTTTAAATCGAAATTAGACTCTTTGAGCCTAGAGCATTCATGCTATCTCCCAAAACATTCGTATTCATCATTTAGTTATTTGGTTACATATAGAGCTTTAGAGTCTTCCACATTTTCCAAAGAGGATCTGAGAAAAAGTCAAGAAAACCAGGAGATCATTTTACATAAAGTATTTGGAGGAAACCAGCTCTAATACCAAATCTAATTAATCTGGAAGAAATAGATAAGTTTTTCGGAAAGTATTGTCACTCTTTTGCTTTGCCTTGATAATTGAGCCATTGAAATACTAATCTTTCTGCAGTAGCTTATATTCTTTCTAAAAGTTTATCTGTTTCTAGTGTTACCATGTATAATTGGGAGTTCCAAGAAATTAGACTGACATTTCCCCTGTACTGTATCCTCATTAAGGAAAAGGAGTGTAATGAGTAATTTTGTATGAAGGAGATGATACCAATTTTTTTTCAGACACTAAATCTACTTGATCCGGTGAGGATAAAATGATTTATCAATTAATACATCTGACTAAAGTATCCATAGAAATAGTTTTTGATTTGTTTAACCTAATATGGATTTATATTTACTCCCTTATATCTGGAAGATATTCCTTATTTGCCAGGCAGAGATCCTGTTATTGCTGCAAGGTTTATACTTGTTCCATTGACTAGTTGTCTTTGCAGACTAATGGTAGAAGTAATTAATGATAGATTGGTTTGGTATCTTGAAAGAAATGATTGTATCACTCCATTCCAAAATGGTTTTGAAAGTTTTGATCCACCATATATACCCCTTAATATCAAGTAAAGTTCAGAAAGGATGTGGAAATCATCATTGTATTATAGCAGTTTTTTTTATTGTTTTATTTAGAGAGAGCCAGTGATACCACTTGGAGCCATGGTATCATAAGGCATATCCACAAAATAAGCCTTCGAGGCAGACTATTAAAGTCTGTTCAAGACTGTGAAGGACAGTTCATTTAAGGTGCAGGTTGTTAGTGATCATTCAAGAGAATTTCCACTGAAAGGGGTGCCACAGGGCAGCTTGTTTGGTGTTATTTACTGCATTGGTGCTGTTGATAGTGTCCCAGGGGATGTTGAGTTACCCTTTTTATTGACAGTTTGGCTATCTATTTTATATCATCTCTTGAAGCTGCTGCAGGATGTTTGCAAGCAGCTGTTGATAAGAGTAATGATTAAGGAGATAACTGGTTTTAATTTCCCAGAACAAAACTGAAGCAGTATGTTTTATTAGAGCAACCAAAAGACCATCAGTTTCACTTGTGTTATTGAAAGGCAATCTCATTTCAAATGAAGATGAAACATTTTTTAGGCATGATTTTTAATATAAGATTGACATGGGTCCCTCATATGATCCCATGAATGCCAGGAGGATTACACAAAATCTGTTAGGGTAGCACTAGGACTATTAATTGCAATAGTAATTTTTTGGGCTTGTTTTTGAACTGCCCACTGAGATTATGGCATTTGTCTGGCTACTAAGTGTTGCCCTTGGTTCTTTGCTATGCAGGTAGTGTGAGTGATGAATCAGTGATGCCTTAGGTTATGAGAATGATTAATGGAGGCCATATTGTATAAGTCCATGTAAATAGTTTCTGTGCATTACAAATGACAGCTAGAGAATGGATATGAGCAGATGTAGCCTTTCTTCTCCTGTTCGTAACATGGGAAATGGTGATCAAGTATGTAGAAATTAATTTTAAGTTTTTATTGTTTTCATGCTAAAAAGTGCTTGATGAGCTTTAGGTTTAAGTACCTTACAAACTCCACAAAGTCATTCCACAATTTCCCTGGAAGATTGTTTTTTTAAATTTAGTATTATATCATGATCACATAAGATATATTAGTTCACATTCTAGTTCATATTCTTGACTTATACAGTATGTGTATTTTTTCATTTTATGATGATAAATGAATGATTCATGCCCTCTTCCATCCTTCATCTACCACTTCCTTGGAAGTGTATGCGTTAGCTCCAGTGCTATACCACAGCCATGAAAGTATGTTAGCTCTCTTTTTTTTCATATCCTTTACTTTTAAAAGTATCTCATTCATTTGATATTGAAACAGAGAAAATCTGAAAGACATGCACTCAGCAAAACCCCATTTCTACCCTACCCTTGGGAAATGTATCACTGTGTTAACTTCAGCAGTACACCATGGCCATGTAAGTTATTGTAGCTCACTTTTTTACACACATCCTTTATATTTATTGGGGAAACAAAATTTATGGAATATAAAACCATATGAATGAAGTGACAAAATTGATAAACATTTTGAAGGTATTGTCTCACTATTCTGAGGGAGCTGACAGAAAAATCATGCTAAGGTTATATTTCATTGTGGAGGTTGAAACTGGATTATGGCCACGGACAACAGCCTAAAAATGGTTGATGCTGTTCATGATCTTGTTATTAGAATATGCATAGGAGCATTCAAATCTTCTAAAAGTGAAAGTATATATGCAGATTCTGGCATGAAAAACTTGGTGTGATTTATCTCTATGCTGAGATATACAGCATTTAACCCCACATGTATGTTTTTCCTGCAGAGAGGATTGAGATGATTGATCAACATCCAAAGTTCTCTTATCCCTTTCAATGTAATAATAGAAAATGCTATAAATGAAAGTGGTTTGGACATAAACTTTGTTCAAGTAGGATGTGCTTGATTCCTTCCCTTGAATATTTATGAAACTAGACCTTGCTGGGGGGGGGGGAGTTTCAGTAATGACAGAAATTAAGCTCCTATAGGTTGATATTACTCATGCGAACAAAATAAAGATAGGTATTGGTGAATCAAAATGTGTTGAAGGTTCTGGTTTTGCAGTAGTTGTTGAAGAAGAATCTCTTGTAGCAAGAGTACTGAAAGAATTTTCCATTTTTATTGCAGAACTAATTGGTATTAAGGTTGCGCTTAAATTGACTGAGCAGTCCCTGGAAGTGAAATTTATATTCTACTCCAATTCCAAATTATATCGCTGTACTCCTGTGCACCCCTTTGTTCAAAAGTCCAAGATTGGGTAGTAAGAATTCACTAAGGAATAAAGTGTTTTGAACTTTGCTGATGTCCTGGACATGCAGGTATGAGCAGTAATGAAATAGTAAATGCTGAGGCTAAAGCAAATATATTTAACAATATTTATATTTACAGGACTTATAAATCATAAAGATTTTATGGGTAGAATGAATCATAATGATAGATATAAAAGGCAAACAAGATTGGTAGTTAGAAGCCCATTAGAATAGCAAAGAAAGAAAGATAAAGAAAGCTGTTGAAGTATGACATTTTAGTTAGAATCACTGATATGAGATATTTCTTTGTTGTCTGAGGATTGGTCATACTGTGTTGACCTATGGTCACTTATGGAGAGGAGACTTACACCAGTATGTGACACCTGCAATTGCATTATTACCAAAGAACATGTATCAACAGAATGCCAAAAATGTAGAGACTCTTAAGTTAGTATAAATTGTGTATTAGCAGTGGAAGACATGATAGCACAGTATTGAAATTTTAAGCAATATTTCAGATATGAATTACACAGTAACTGGAATAGTAACTGTAAAGAGATTGATGAATTTTTTAAAGTAATCTAAAATATATAAATTTTTTATAAATAGTTTAAGGTTTTGGATATCTTTTTCATGTTAAAAAGTTCTTTACAGATTCTACAAGGAACAGAGAAGGGGGCCAAGTGAGGATTTTTCCTCTAAGGCTCAATCCTCTGTTCTTAACGCTACCTCGCTAAC
>JAYMFT010000017.1:418121-429070 GCA_038088735.1 Panulirus argus | reverse complement strand
GCATCTAAGCAAGTTTATGTATGCATGACCAGGCAAGCTTTCGTAGCTCACCGTAGTTTGATCATTTTTCATGTAGGCTACTCTAACAAGTATCTGTACCCCATTCTATCCAACGAAAAGTAAGTCAAATATCTGTACCTCACTGTATCCAGATTAGCTAATTTAGCTCACACTACTTGGTCAATTTTCTAATATACTGTCTTATATGGAAAAGATTCTACAGTCTACAATAAGTCTGCATAACTATGGCAACAGAAGGTCACCGGCTCATCGAAGATGAAAATTTTCAGTAGCTTAGCCTAACTAGAATTACAAATTTTGCACTTTAGTAATGCTATAACAAACATTGCTTAAAAATGAAAAGAAAATGAAATGGTAATTTTCTAAGGCAAGATATAATTGTGTTAAAAGTGATTTGACTTTTTACAATCAAAACTGGGACTGATAAAAGCTGTAGTATTTTTTAGGTTTCAAATATTCACAGGTATGCCACCATGGTTGCTCAGTCTGTTTATGGATTAGGTGATGAGGGAGATGAATGAAAGGATCTTAAACAAGGGGGAGTCTGTATTATGCTGGGCAGTGGATGGGGGGATGGAATGCTTTTACGGAAGACACAGCTCTGATGACAGACTCCAGATGCTTATGAAAGTTTGGGAGAGAGTGAAAAGAGAAAGTTGTGAGTAAATGTAACCAAAAGTACAGGGTTAACATTAAGGTAGCTCTCCTGGAAAGGGTGACTGAGCAATATAACCCTAAGTAAATCCAATTTTCCCACAATGGACTGAACCAGGGCATGTGAAATGTCTGGGGTAAACCATTAAGAGGTCTGTGGGGCCTTTATATTTATTATACTTGATCACTGTTTCCCGCATTAGCGAGGTAGCACCTGGAAACACAACAGACATTTGATTCTATAAATGCTGAAAAAACTACATGGAAAAGGAAACACGAGATCCTGATGTTCCCATACCAATGCAAACAAGACAGAATTAAGTGAAGAGTGGCATAAGGTGACTGTGAGTGAGACTAGGTAAGTGGACAAAGAATGAAAGGTATTTAAGGAATCATTGCTTACATGTATAGATGAAATGGGTAGAATACAGAAAGTGGGATGTGAGCATATGAGAAAGGGTTATGAGCAGTGGGATGAGTAAGTTGATGTACTAGTGAAAGAGGAAAGGGGTGTATGGACAGTGCCTGTAACATAGGAGTGCCAATGGATGGACAGTGCCTGTAACATAGGAGTGCCAATGATATGTATAAGTTAAAGTAGCAGAAGGTCAAGAGGAAGTTGAGGGGCTTGAAAAAGAGGGGTAAATGAGAGATTGGGTGGGAGAGAAAAGTATCAGCAAACTTCAGGGATGTTTTAGGTGAATAGTATGAAGGGAATAGGAATGTTTTTACAGTGATTTTCTGTCATGAAATACAAAGTAGTTGATGTACAGTACAGTATTGTACATTTACATATATGAATCTTGTTTTAATGTAAAGTTCATTATAAATAACATTCACTTAACAGATATAGATGTGAATTTTGCTAACTGAGGTGGGTTATGTCAACTTGGGAAGAATAGTCATTTCTAGTCATCCTTACTGTAAACAGCTATTGTCTCTTGATAAGCTGGAAAACTTGTTACACATATTTTGCATTACCACATACATCTGGTCCTGGAAATCACAGATTAATGGAAACATTAGATAGTGAATCACACTTTACCATGGGATTCAGTTGGATAATAAGTATTTATGTTCCTAGGGGAGTTTTGAATGGATTCAAGTCTTGGGCCTTGAATGCAAGAGAAAGGAAGGGGGTGGACATGTTGAATGTGAAATGCCTGGGGACAGTTTGTTGAGTACAGCTGGTTGATTTTGTTAGGAATGACAGCATAAGTATGTGATGATAAGTACAGTCTGCTTAAGAGAGTTGGCGAGGGTGTGCTGAAATGGTTTAGACTTATGGAAGGATAGGGGAAGAAAGGCCAACTAAGGGGATCTTCATGTCAAAAGTTGGAGGAGAAAGTGAAAGGGTGAGACCAAGATGGAATGAAGACTGCTTTAGGGTATAAAGACCTTAAAATTCAAAGGATAAGAGACATGCATGAGATGGAGTTGATTAGATCAATGTAGTATATGGAAAGCATTGTGCTGTCCAGGGCATATGAAGCAAAGTAAACCACAGAATAGGCTATGGATGGTAGGCTCTGGTTTGACATCTTGAGAGTGGATATGTGCAAGTGAAGCTATTGTTTAGTTGATCCTGATACACCTGGAGATTGAAGTGTTAACAAGTACTTAAGTTAATTTATTTTCTATCAGCTTGAAACCCTGATAAATCTTCCATGAAAATTGTATATTCAAAGTTATTACATTGTAATCCATTATATATTGTTTTCTTTTTTATAACATTTTTGTTAAAGTGCTGAGAAACTGATCTTTCAACTTGTATTTCTTACATTACAGGTTAAGACTAACTTCAGGACAGCCATTACCATCCCAGAAAAATCATGGTCACGGTTTCGGGACATATTTGCTGATTATGTAGACAAAATGAAGGACGGTGGTGAGAAGGGCCCTAGTGAGAGTAATAAATGAGTTGCGTGGCAGTGTTAGGTATGCTAAAGGATTGACTGGTGACAGGCACGTGTGGGGATGGTGACGTGTTCTGGCAGCCAGTAAGTGGTCACACAAGTGCTGAGAGACCCTACTGTTGCCACCTACCCTCAGGAGGACCCTGTTGTTACTCCAGCCCATGTGTTGGCTGCCATTCCCACCACAAACTGCCAATCTACTCCCAGTCTACTCTTGTATAAAGTGTAAAGAGAAGTCTATAACCAGAGTCGTTTATTGTATAGCTTATGAAACAGTTACAGATACCAGTGAGAACAGGAAATGAAACATATACAGATACCAGTGAGAACAGGAAATCTGATGCATCTGTTTACAAAATGAAAACAAAAGTCCATGGTAGACTTCCAGAGTTATAGAAAATGGATTTATAGGCAATTTAATGTAAGTGATACACATAATTATAGAAGACTGACTGTCATTGGCGGCACGTGTAACTTGCTGATGTGGGATGTACAATAACCGGCTGTTGCCTGCGTGTGTAGCATTTATTTAAAGAACTCACGGTGATCACGGTATCACAGAACTGTGAGTGAATCGTTGAATAGAAAGCCTGGTGAACCTAATATGCAGAAACTATAGGACCTTTCATAGACATGGCTTGCAGCAGGTTACAAAACTTATTGTTGAAGAAGTCATGGTAACTGATGAAACTGTTGTTACTGTAGCTTGAGGCCACACTAGGCCGGTGCCCATTAAGCAGTGTGGTGGAGTTGAGCCTTGGAGTGGTGCATTGCTGCCCAGTCCACACACCCACCATGCATTCTCAGCATTAACTACCTGTAAAGTTTGGGTAATATCAACAAAGCGAGATAAGAGCAATATGGAAATAACTGGAATCACATAAACTAAATGTGGCTATGTAGAGAATTATGATGGGTGTGTGGGTGGTGGGCAGCAGTCATGTGCCGCCGTCCCGATGCGGACTGACCTCACCAGCCACTGCCACCAGTTGTCATGTTGTCTTTCATTGCCACTACCCAACCTAGCAGCAGATGGTGTACCAGCAGGAGCAAGAGCAACAACCATGGAGCTAGTTTCAAGGAGTGGGGACAGTACGGTTTGTGTGTCATCCAGTCGGATCAAGATTGCCGGCAGATAAATACTGAAGCCAGATATGAATTGTACTTGATACTCAATAATAGCATCATGGTGCCCAAGTGAAGTGGCAGAGTACCGTCCTGTCCCCCTGCTGCCTGCCTGCCTTGCTGGACTGCCCTCAAGCCTCCTTGGGCTCCCACCCAACTCGCCAACAGTGCCGTCAGCAGAGCCTCAGGACCTGTCCTCTTGTTCCTTATTAACCTGAAAAATAATAGACAAGCTTTTGGAAAGAGATAACATAAGCAACACAAGACTTGACTACTCTGGTCAGGAATGGTGCTGGCCATTGAAATAGTTCATGATGCCTTCACTGTTAGCTTCTGCTGGTATTGCCAGTGGACCAATAGGTCAGGTAGGACAGTGCTCGAGGCTGTGGCTAGGCACCATCAAAATTCACCGACTTTCCCCCATCTACGAAGACTGAAACCTCAAGTCAGGACACATCACACTTTGTTTACTTACTTTGTAAAATGATTTGCTATAGATAGAGACTTAATTAGTATGTGAATTATCTTGCTGGGGAATCTTGTCATGCTTCTCCTAAGTGCAGAGTTTGGGTTGTCAGTGGTGGACCATACGCTTCATGAAATACAAGTGTTGGACAACAAATTCAAACTCCCCCCAATCCTTCTTATCAAGGCTTATCTTGTGGACCGTGGAGAGGCATATTTGTTGGTGCATTTGGAGGGAGCACGACAGGAAGACAAGCAAGAATGATTGACACAGCTTTAATAGTAACAGAATAGGAAGAAATGGAAGTTTACATACATCTATAATTGATACTGAGAGTTTTTTTGTGAAAAGATTTATGTAACTAATCATGTTATTTATATGAATGATCACTTTCTACATAAAACTGTAAAACTGTTTGGTAGGGTGTTGGCCATGTGTATTGAGCTGGTAATAATGTGTGATCCCCAGACCAGGCCTGATCACTCATCCTCACCACCATGTTTCTGTTCCACCTGTATATACAATCAGTCCTGGGGAATTTTGCCCCATACATTTCTTTTTGCTGATTTTTCATGAGCATCTTAGACTGGTCTGCAGTCTTCTGTGTGTGTGTGCTTATTTCTTTTGTTTTCCAGAGGTATCATGTTATCTGTATTTCATGATTTTTTGTTGGATAAAGGATGTGTAGTTGATAGGTTTGTGTACTAGAGTACTCAGAAGCATTGTTTTTTATACCAAGTGTGTAGAAGTAAGGAGGGCATGAGGTAAGCTGTAGTGCAGACCAATCTAAGGAGTGCACAGTGGCTCTGGCTTGTGTCTTGGTGGCCCAGTGCTGGCTGATGGCATTGGACCTCTGTCTCTGGCAAGGTTGCAGAGGTTGTTTTTAATATTTGAATTTTTCATTAATTGGTGACTGGAAGGTATTGATTATTATGCCTGTTTCCCTCCAGTGTTGCTAGTCTGCAGGTAACTGCCAGATTGGAGCAACTGATATCAGGCAATTTTCAGAAAGTAATTTTCTTGTAGAATCTGGAAGGAATTTAATTTCCTTAATCATATTTCTTTATTAAATGTAATTGTGTATGAAGGATACCTATGTATGTCACTTTGTTGATGTATTTTAGTGAAACAAATGCAGCAATGGTTGGCATTGTGTGTTGACATGAGGCAGGCGTAGTCATTAGCCATTGCATTGACGGGAGGCAGGTGTAGTCATTAGCCAGCATTTTGTGTCCTGGCCAGGCTTGCAGGCGCCCTTCTACCAAGCACACCTACATGGATAGAGTGAGCTTGACGTAGCAACTTTCAAGACTTTAAGGCAAAATTTCTTACCAGTTTTCAGTGTGCTGTATGTAATGGAATTTTCTATACTGAAAATTTGTAGAAAAAAATGGTTTGGACGTTTATTGGCAGATTGTGGGAAAATAGAAAGGTGTGGAATGTAAACCCAGCATGGAACATGCTAAGCATACAGTAATTTGGTGTCCCTATGAGTTCATACACTAGTAGGCCATGTATCTGTTGGAGGTAGGGGAGGGGGTCTAATACATCTTGAGCTAGCACCATTAATGTAGTAGAATTGTGGTGAGTGGAGTAGGTAAGTGGGTGCCTGATCAGTTCAAGGTTGTCTTACTACGTGGAGAATGAGTGGGAGCCTCAAGCTACTGATGCAGGCAAGCATTTCCGTATGTATTTGTGTGTCCATGTCTGTTGCTCCATGTTGACCATCCCCGAGTAGGATACTTCAATCTGTGTTACCAAACAGTGATGAATAGAAGCCTTCATTGTTTGTTTTCAAGCCAATTCACTGCCATTTTTTGTCGTATCATGGTGATGGAATTGAAGAAGTATAAACAGTCCAGGGTGTTAGCTCATTGAGTGAGTGAAGTCTGGAGGAGGATTTTGTTCTTTTTTTATTTTTTTTCCTTTTTTTATTTATTTATGTATATATATTTTTTACTTTGATTTTGGGGAATTTTTGCCCAGTTTTGATGGGATTTGAGGAAATCTGTTGCTTGATGTGCCTGGTTTAAGCAAGAAAAAAGCAATTTAGTTTCCCAAAAACATTTAATACATTTTGTTGGGAGCAGCTATTCTCTCCAATGATTGTCATTTAGCTCTTATTTGTCCTTCACCAATCATATATTATTCTGAATTGCTTCAGTTCTTGCTTTGTTGTAATTAATGACCTATTGGACATGTATTAGTCTCACTTGAATCCCATCTTTTTTGGCAAGAAATAAAAAGACGATCAAAAGTGGATCCTCTTGTGTTCTTGTACTACTATCTTGTCCTCCTGTGTGTCTTGACAAGCTTTGTCACATTGTTCAACTATTTCTTGTTAGGGCAAAATTGCAACAGTACATGATTTCCAAATCTCTTCGTGTACAGGAATAATTGGTTAAGTGGCAGTAACATGATCACCAAGAACTGCTAAAGAAATCTTGCTATGAAATTTGAATGATGCCAATGAAATTGTAATTACCAAATGAAGACTTTTTGATGGAAATATAAATAGTCATTTTCAATGAATTATGATTTGTCATTCAAACATCAAAAAGAAAGTTAAAAAAGAAATTACCTGCATATGTGACCAGTTGCATTGCAAGAGACTATTTTTCCTAAACATAGGTCTTGATTTTCATCACTAGTTCCTTGTCCCTTGCAATTGTTAAAATTCTTCTGGCTATAGCAGGCACACTGGACGATACTCCCAAACAAGCATGGAAACAGACTCGAGAGGAGGTGTGGAGAAATATCATATCATACCTCCTCACTCAGTTTTTTAAATGTTTTTACAGAAAATTTTATTTTATTTTATTTTTCTTACTACAAAGGTCAAAACATTCACACATGCACGAGTGGTCTTCATTGCAAGAGGTTGTTGAAAGTTGTGTACCAAACAACAATTGGTGCTTTGTTTGTCAGTCAGGACTTGGCAATACATAGGCTTTGATTGTAGAATTTGATTTTGATTACCCTTTTCATTGACTAGATTGTCAGGAGCTGTCATTAAAAATATTGATACTGATACCAATGAATGAGTTAAAAGATACTAAAGTAGAAGTAGATTACATTGTTTTAATTCTATGCTCCTCTTAAGTTTTGGTTATATTTTGTTTGAAAATTAATTTTGATACAGGAAAAGCAAGGAAAGTTATTACTGGACTGAATTAACTTTTTTCAATCCACTTCCTTGTACTGAAGAGAGAATGTGTGTGAAAGTGCGTGAAAGTGAATTTCACTTAAACCTCCCCTTCCCAAGCCACTGTGAAGTGCGGCCAGTTATGTAACTGACCAGTATTTGCATGTATTTTGATACAAAATTTAGAGTTTTGTATGTTTTTTTGATTATTAATAAACATATTATCTAACTGCAATAACTTACGAGTACTTGCATCAAATTAAAAAAACCTAAAGCAATGGTATGGTAAGGATGTTACAGGTACTGTCTTATGTACACAAAACCCAACTGTGTGATTAAACAACAATCAAATGCCATGCCATTTTAAACTGTGATCTGGCATGATGATTTTTTAATCTTCATAACCATAATTTGTGTGTGTATAGACATGCTGTCTGCATTAAAATTGGGAGTGAAGCCATTACAGAACTAAAAATTTTTTTGTCCACCAATGTGTTATTAATAACATTATAAATATGTGCATGGATGAGAATGAAAATGAGTTGGAAACAAAATCTTGAAAATGTATGAACACTGTTTTTTTATGAGTATGACTGCTTGGCTATTCGTTAAATGGCATTTGGTTTGAGATTATACCTAAATGAAGTTTCATAAGTATAGTTTATGCTGTTTATTTCAGATTCTGTTTACATTATAGAAAAAATAAGTACATATCTAATCTCTCCTTTTATGCATATATCTATCATTACTCCATTGCCTATTTAATGGAGTGGATCTGGTGCTTATAATTGTAACCTTCACAGCATCACTTGCACTCATCCTCAACCTGTGTCCAATTAGTGTTAGAAACATGGATTTCCACGCTTGCTAAAATACATACTATTTCACTAAACACACCAACTTAAACCATCAGTTGAGACCAGTTTCCACTGAAGTATGAATATAAATATGAAAATAGTTACATGTATGACACTGAACATGAAAAAATTTACAAATTAATTAGAAGTGTAGTGACCTGCACTTAGTTCATGGGAAAGAACATGTGATTTATCAAATATAAGTAAGGAAACTGCATACTGTTAAAAGAAGGTACACTTTGATTGTTTTACCCATGATGAACATCCAGTTTTCCTTCAGGAGGGAGGGAATTTTTTAAACCAGTTAAACCTGAATGAGTGCAAATATAAGTTAGTGGTAGATTTCATTGACAAATTCTAGATCTTATACATAGATGGAAGGACACAACATTTGGTAGTAACATGCTAAGTAATTTCCAACTGGAAACAAGTGGAGAAGCACTGGACACACAGCTCCTCGTTCCTCCAACTCAGCTATGTTTGAAAGATGCATGCTGGGCAGTCTTTCCAGGCAAAAAAAGGAAATTCATCAGTCTTAAGTTATCTTCTTAAAGGTTGCCTTCCATTGATTAGCCCTTTGAAACAGGCTGATAGTTCCTTACCAATTTTACTGACCATACATCCTGGGCATTAGAAAACTCCAAGTAAAACCCTATCCACGGATGCACCAAGGTTGACTGAAGTAGGCCTCTTATGTTTGTGAAATCGATGTAGAGTATTTTTTGATGGAAACTGTAAAGAGATTATGAAAAAGGATAGGTTTTCTTACAGACATTAAATTTAAGGTATGTGCATATTATGTACTAAACAGCTAAGTTTCTGAGAACACAAACTTTTAAAGATGTCTATAGATTTTGCCAAAAAAGTTTTCCTTTGAAATACAAAGACAGAGTCAATCATTAGATATTCCTTTGATACTTGACTGACATATACTCAGTCATCACTGGTCACATGGAGAAAATCATTTTTGCAGGAACATGTAGGTTTTTTCTTGGAGTTTAGATGCTAGAACTTCTGCAGAATCTTTTGACAAATGTAGATTTCTGACCAAATCATACAGCTCACTGCATGTGAAAGTCTTGAGGTTCACAAAACTCTCCATCAGGTATGGTAGTATTCAGTATCATCTTCGTTAAAAGTGGTGTCCAACTTAGATTCAGATAAGAGCTTTACAAGCTTTTGTGGTGAGGCAACAGGCACATCTGGGTAATCTTCTATTGGGAACACTTTTTTTTTTCCGGTGTTAACATAACAAAAGCAACAGCCATTTGTGTGGTTGTTAGGATCCCACCATACCATGGGTACTGCAAAATTAAGTGACTTCTTTTGACCTTTACTCTAGTTCCTCAACACAAGATCAACAAACCATATGTGGATACTCAAATATGTGTGATACACTTCCTTAACAAAAGCTGTGAACATCTGCCTTTTGTGTCTCAACCACAAAATATCCACGTATGCAACAGAATATGTTGGGGTAATTTTTACGTCCTCCTACTGCCATTTCAAAC
This sequence comes from Panulirus argus, assembly GCA_038088735.1. Lineage (NCBI taxonomy): Eukaryota > Metazoa > Arthropoda > Malacostraca > Decapoda > Palinuridae > Panulirus > Panulirus argus. The sequence continues at coordinate 419,375 of JAYMFT010000017.1, read as the reverse complement.
AAGTCTGAAAAGGAAAGAATATAATAGCTAGTTAAACAAATATCCCAATACTTATATAACGCACACATTCATTTCATCTTTGGGTAACAAAATAGTATTATATTCTGACTAATGTCATGTGATTTTATTAAACTAAGGGAAACCCCCAGGGATAAATCGTGTGAAAATACATAAAGAAATACAAAAATCACAAAAAACAGCATTTTCCTACCTGGTACACATTTGATCCTGTATTTTAGAATTACTGTCTGAGTTGAATTGTCCAGATTTTTATGGTGAAGGTTGGTTTTTGATATTCTGCTATTTGCTGCCACATAATGGTCAGTAACTTTTGTTCAATAAGGGGGACAATCCCTTTACAAAAAAATGTAGCTTTTGGTAAATATTTCTTACATAAACCATTATAAATATTCATCCAAAATATTTTACTTTACTGTTTGCTCTGTGGTAAAAAAAAAGTGACATTCTGTTGTACTGATGCAGTGTAAGCAAGAAAAAGCTAATTCAATAATGAAAAACAAATTAGTACCCTTATTTTTTGTGTGTCTATCAGTGCTCTCGCTTATGCTCTTTAACCCTTCAGTTACTCTAATAAAGTGAGGATACATTGTTCACTGCTATTATCATCAATTGACAATTTAATGGGTCCTGCCCTACATGTCGCTAACATTTACTTGCCATTGCTAGGAAAAACATCACATGCCTCAGTCTCCCCAAGTAAAGAAATAGCAGATCATATTGGTGATTATGTGATAAGATAATAATTTGCTCAATATTTTATGTAAAATAAAGTTTTATTAAAAATGTAGGTAAAATTACATAGCAAATATGTAAGTACAAGAAATATACATAGTATAAACTGACACCTGAAAAGTAGTTAGAAAAGTGTATTGTTTTTAGGTGCAAATATGTAAGTCTTCATTTATGTGAAATCATGCATGGCAAAAACAATAATTGTACACAAGCCACCCATCTATGCTAGTGTGGTTTGGTCCATTCAGAACAATACTAGAAAAATTGTAGAAGAAAGTATTCATTACAGAACATATATCTATTACACAATGTAAATGTATTCAATAAGAATATATTTTATATTTTTATTCTTTACACAGAAGAGTGTTCCTTAGGATAATATTCACTGTCATAAGGTGTAATATATATATATATATATATATATAGTGCATTACACATGACAGCTAGAGACTGAGTGTGAACGAATGTGGCCGTTTCATCTGTCTCCTGGCGCTACCTTGC
>JAYMFT010000017.1:404654-417722 GCA_038088735.1 Panulirus argus | reverse complement strand
AAGGGAAAAAAAAAAAAAAAAAAAAAAAAAAAAAAAAATATATATATATATATATATATATATATATATAAAGGTGAATCCCCATGGAACAGAGCAACCCTGCTCTTAACTCAGCCTGGGCAGTTTGGGATAGGAACCTCAGTTGTGCATCATAAGTTCCCTCGAAACCTATATGCCTGTATGCACTTTCCTTCACCCCAGGTACATAAGGATGAAGCTACTGACAACACATAAACAGAAAGACATATAGAATAAATAATAAGTGAAACTGAGAGAAAAGAATTTTGCAAATTAAAAACAATATATTCTGACCTTGTACATGAAGTCCAGCAGGGCCTCCATATCTTTTGTGGATACATCTTTCATGAAGACAATAGGATGCTTGCAAGGATTCTTGGAAAACATTTCCTTAAAGTAATCACTGCATGTGGAGAGCACAAACTTGTGAGCTGGATATAACCTTCCAGCACACGCCAATGACACATCTACATATGCCTCCTAGGATAAAAAAAAAGAAAGAGGCTTGACTTGATTCAACCAGTTTAAAAAGAAAAGGTACACAAAAATATCAATTTATTTCAAGAAATCTCTTAAAGATAAACAGAAATATCACCATCAGAAGAGATGCTCCTCCCATGATCAACCTGTCATCCTTTAATCATCACAATTTAGACTCCATAATTAATCAAAATCTTCCTAACTCTTAAGGAATGTATAATGCAGAGTGTGATTACAATTCATATTTTTCCCCAGTGTATTAAATCACTCTTAAAAGAAATCTGTTCATTAAAAGAACACCAGGTTCTCTGAAATTTAAGAAATATGAGCAAAACAAAAATGATGATAAAAGGAGAAGGAATTGGTATGGAAGAATGAGGAGTAACAAGAGCTGCTAAGAAGTAACCACAAAAGCTGTCAACAGCAATAGCATTAGGGAGAAAAGCCAAAAGCCAAGTGACAGCAGTAGAGAGAAGTAGCATAAATAGCAGAATCTGCAGCCAGTATTTGGGGTAAAGAGGAAGAAAAGAATGAAGATGCAGTAGTAGCTACACCATCAGACTCTATCTACCTATCAATCTATATCTCTCATGCTCATTCCCTTTAGGACTCCCTTAAGGGGGTGGCCACAGTAAGTCTCCGTAACTGTTGAACTTCAGTGCTGCTTCATAGCCTTTAGTGCCCCATCCTTAATAGGCCATTGGCAAAGGGCAACTCTAGCGCAGTATTTTAAGAGGCTCCTACCTAACGTTCCTACTTACTACTTATACCTAAAGTGGCTACCTAACCATCTGACTGTTTCTAAAAAGACTCATAACCAATGTAAACAGCTTTATATGATAAAACAAGCAAGGAGAACCTTTAATACTAACTGTGCATCATACTCAATTTTGGGCCAATATTGAAGTGTGTGCATCTGTCTGCAAATACTGTTGTAAGATATCAGGGGAGAGGAGGTGCTAATAAACCATCTAGAACTTCTAAAACTAGAGTCCCTCATATTCTTAGGACTGTCAGAACACTCAAATATCTCTGTGAAATTACCTTTTGAAAAGTATGTTGTGAATTCAAAAGGATTTCATTGAAACAGAATAGTGATAAAAACTACAATTCTGGATGTATATATGACTTGTGGAAGGAAGCAAATAATATGAGAAGAACAAGAGAATGTATGAGGCAAACTGGGAAGTGTTAACTAGCAAAGAAAAGGTAGAGAGGAGAGGAATGGGCATTCTGCCACCAAATATTACAACTGCAACAAGTTCATGGAAAAGGAAATACTTAGCATGCTGTTCACATCGTACATAAGGCTAAAACAACAACATACTTCTCAAGTCTAGTTACTGCACCTAAATAAGCACAAAGACATGGCAAATACACAGAGCATACAGAAATTTAAAAAGTTGCATGATAGCAAATGTTCACAAGATAGGGACCCACAAGTGTAAATCCCCCTCCCAATATAGTACAAATAGGTAATTACACACACAAGCAACCAGATTCCTTTGCTAATGATTACACTGTGATTGATAAGCCATCTTTAGTGAGCCATCTTTAGTGAGGTTATATTGTCAACAATGGATGAAAAAGAGTACGTTACATTCTCGTTGAAGAACTGCTCAGAGGAGTTCCTCATTTGCTTGCTTTTGCTTGGAGTCCAGCCTTGAAGACATAGGAGCCCACAAAAAGGGTCCTTGGGTTGTATCAATTAAAAAAATTATTGAACACATATATAAAACTTGCCTCAGGCATCAGCCAATCCAAGTCCACTGCTCTTGTGGTATTAATATCCAACACTGCTCCATTATCATCCTAATTTTTCATGGGGTATGGAATTCAGCCTGTCTTCCTTAGGCAGTGTTAGTATCTATGGGGGGCACTTTAATGCATGATGCAAATGTCCGCAATAGTGTCAACAATGTGTAAAATATCACTGGATGTCAAACTTAAAGATTTTCAGCATTCTCAAACTGGGATATTACTCATTTTCTGACACTTTACTACCAGAAAAACAACTTCATAACCTTAACCCCCTTTGTTAAACTTGGGAGAGTCCTTGTTCATTCAGGGACTCTACCCAACACACTTTTTGTCTCTGGGTTATTTGTAATGACTATCAAAGAAGACTCTACTCATGAGACAGAGCAATAAAATAACCAGGGACAGGGTTTGTATATGATACTGACCTGCATACATACATATCTTACCTGCTTCCTCTGGCAGAAGCATACCTAAATGGGTTACTGAAACATAAATGATGAAAAGTCTTCAGTAAAGCTACTAACACTAGCATACCTGTTCCCTGAGCAGGGTGAGGATCTTTGTGAAAATTGTGTTGTGATTGTTCCATCGTAGTGCTAGGTAGCCCTCCTCCATTCTGTCCTCACGACCCTATGCCTGAAAAAAGGAAACCTGCTAAATTTCATCTTATAATAACTCTTTTATGAGGCATAAGAACCTGTTGTTTATGCCAATGGCCAAAAAAAAAAGGACCAATGTCTGTGAAAGAGTCCTGGTGTTACCTAGACCCTTTCTAAAAGCACTTGCAGCTTAAGACTGTGCTACTTCCATAGTGATGGGTGACGTTTAGTAATGTAAATGATTGCCTAACAACTCCATATCCATAATATGGCCTGTTATAATCATTCAACTTGGAAAATTATTCTCATCATAGATTCAAATTTTCCCAATTTCAAAATCTTAACTCAGTGGATGTAAAACTTACGTAACATGGTAAAAAAGTTTTTGATGAATCACACAAACTATAAAAAGATTCTGACACTGAAACACATTTCTGCACAACAAACGTTTACAAAATTTTACATGGTAAATCCACACACTCAAGAAAGAATTGTTTTTGGATTAATCTTTCACTCTATATCCAGAAACACTAAGGCTCATGACCATTCACTGCAAAATGTTGAAGGTTTCCAAGTGTCAAGAATCACTTTAACCTCCTTTCTAAGACTGTTTAGATTTGCATAAGAATTCTGAACCAAGCTCCCTGTGAAATGATGTCTAATATATAAACCTAGTCCTATTTGTTTCAAAAAGTTGTGTGCACTCCAAAAACAAATCAGAACTACAGCTCATTAATCATAAGTTAAGAAAGCCTAACACTGTTACATTTGCAAGGAAGTCATAAGCCTAACCCACTAAAATATGATACTCTGCATATTTTTCTAACAAATCTAATTGCTATTCCAAACTTAGAGATCTGAGGGTCAGGAACATGAGCAATAACCTTAACTGTATATATCCACTCTCTAACCACCCAAAGCCACTTCATATAACCTGGTCCAGACCACTGCCATCATCATCCCCAAAACCAAATTGATCTAATTCATGCTATGCAATGCACAACTTTCACCCTTCTGAATTTTCAAGCCTCAATACTCACAAACCACCTTCACTTCATCATTTCATCTTCATTATCTCATTTCCCCCTCCCTTTTGCTCCCTTCACTAATGACAAGGTATCCTCTTAAGTCAATCTTTCTTCACTCATACTATGACTAAACTATCTTAGCACACCCAAGTCAGCTCTCTCAATCAGACTGCATTTAACACCACACCTCTCTTACTATGTCAATTTCTTACACAATAAACCCATGGCAGACCACAAATCACCATCAGGCAATTAATTTTCTATATATCCATTTTCTTCTTTTAATTTCCAAAACATTTATTCTTCTCTTATCTATGCTCTGAGACTAAGACTCATATCCATACAGCACTGTTGGGACTACTATCCCTTCAAACATATCCATGTTTGCCCTAATAGACAGTGACCTCCCCTTCCACACACTCCTTAATGAAACTAGCACCCTATTAGCCTTTTCTCCCACCTATGAATCATTTCAGCCCTCAATGTTTCATCTACTGCCATATCCACTATAAGGTATCCAGAGCATTCCACTTCCTCCCCTATTCAAACTTGCAATCAAAACATTCTGTCTCCTTCTTCTAGTGTAGTTCATTACCTGACCTTTGTTCAAATTTACATTCAACTTTTCTTTTCACAAAATCTGACCTGGATGTGCTAAGATAGTTTAGTCACAGGATGAGTGAAGAAATCATTGGATGAGTGAGGAAGAGTCAACTTCCGAAACTACTCTCTGGAGTCTGTCACCAGTGTTGTGTCATATGAAAATGGCAACTGATCTACCTCCCATGCCTCTCAACCCCATTTCCAGTATGCTGAAGGCTTGTCCCTTGCTCTGAGATCATAGCATGCACCTTCCTCAACACCCTGTCCATAAAAACTAAACAATCATGAAAACTTCATTCATCCATGAAACAGACCCACCTTTAACTGGAACCACACCTTTCTCCCTTCTTACTACATTCATTAACATTCTAATCAACCCATGAATTCATAGCATCTTCTAAAGCATATCTGTCAATCTTATCATACACTTTCTACAGGTCTATATAAGACACACATGAATTACTCCTTTTCTTCTAGTATTTCTTGCTCAAATTCTTGATAGCAAACACCAGGTTCATGCATCAACTCTCCTTCAGCCACATTGCTCCTTATCAATATGGTATTCTGTGCATGCCATACACCTTATCAGGTGAGCTTAACAGACTTACAGCTCTGTAATTCAAGCATTTACTCTAGTTTCCTTTGCCTTTATACAGAGGCATTATGCACATTCTGCCAGTTCTCTAGTGCCTCACCTTGGACCATAAAGACATTTAAAGGTTGACTACCCATTAAACAATGTTGCCCTTCTCATGAGAAACTCAATTGCATTCTAGTCTACTAATGCCGCTTTACCACACTTCATCTTACACAAAGCTTTCATTATCTCCTCTTTTTCCACAATATTACTCACGATTTACCCATCTTAAGTCTGATCAGTGTTTATCCTGTTATATAATACAATGCTTCCTGAATCCTTTCTTGCAGGTAGTAAATAAAAATGTCAGTACTTCTTTGACAATTCTTATATTATTCTTTCTGTTATACAGTGAGCGTGAGTAACATTTTGACTGTTTCCTCCGAAATCGTAGATGCTGAAACACTTAAAATTTATAACATTTTGACTGTTTCCTCTGATATCGTAGATGCTGAAACACTTAAAATTTATAACTACTGTGGACATTGGGACTGTTTAATATCTCTACTGCAAATAAGCTACGTAGAACATCGGTGCAAGCAAGCAATAAAGAACAATCATCTAATGTGTATAATCTTAAAATTAAATTTCACTGTTATAAATGGGTTTATATATTTCTAGGTTTTAAAAAAACAAGTCTTGAGTCTCTTGCCTTCCATAATGTTCCATCTTTACAAGATACTGTAAGAACTAAAAATTCTGGGTCTCATCTTTATACGATATTGCATGAACTAGGAATTCAAAGTTCTATCTTTATACATAAGTTACTGTAATAAGTAGGAATTCACAGTATTCCATCTTATGACATTGCATGAACAAGGATCTACAGCATTACAAGCTTACAAGATATTCATTACCTATACTTACTTTTGATAGGTAATTGAATGTTCTCTTATTTCACAAAAACACTTTATCATATAAAATTTCCACCAGAGTTACAACATTTCAAATTTCAAGCCTTTAATTAGTGACAATGCACAAAAGTTTTTCAGAGTAAATCCTGCCTCCTGGTGCTAATTAAGGCTGTAAACATTTGCTACGTGCATTATCTTGAAAATTATTTTAACCATGGTTAGAAATTGGAGGGGTAACCCCAAATCTAATTAGGACCCATAGAAAGGTGATGTCTATGGGTTCCAGAGTGGGGTCCGAAAAAATCCCTGTGAATATTAATATGTATTCTGTTACTCTCTAAATCTACAGCTTTCAAGTTTTAATTCACAAGAAACATGTTATAACAGTTTAACTAATATCATTTGTATACCAATATAGTGTATCTAAAATCAGAGATGAGAAGGATGTGGTGGTATAGGTTTCTATACCTATAAACAGGTCTAATATGATACTACAGCACTTTGCTGTTTGCAACTCCTGTCCTTCTTTTGTTCTTTGCATATCTCTATGTGTCAGTTACTGTAATTCTAAAAGATCTGTGCTACGGCATAATGCACTAGCAAGTTTAAGAAATCTGAAGACCATTCCCATGATCAAGTCAATGTACATTCTGCATTCTTTCAGTCACAAATAATATTTTTATAACGTTATTTGTCTTTGCAACTATTGCAATGACCCATCACCTGGTGATACTTTCTCTAATAGGTAAATCCTAAATCACATCTTGCTGGGTTACATGTGCATGATAAACACAGTGGGTATGATTCAAATCAAGATTCCCCCAAATACATTACCACATTTTGAACACTGACTTTTCAATCTACCCATCTGTCTCATGAGAAACCTACATTCAAACCAAAATTATTTAGGCAGAATCTTCTCAAATATACAGTAAAAGTATAAACTGCTCCTCACTAATGAAGGTATCAAAAGCATTTCAACAATTCATATACAGAAAACACCACTTAATAATTAAACTATACATTTCACTTTTTTACACAAACAGGTTCTTCCTTTATACTATGCTTTAGCAACTGTGATTCAAATGCAAAGGCCTTTCATGTATTTTTACAAAACTTAAAACTGAAAAAAAAAAAAAAAAATTCATTCACGTCAAGGAAATATTACAAACTTTAAAACTGCCTACCAAAACAGAGGGAAAACTTTTCCATCAACTACTGGCAATTTCTGAAATTACAGCTAATGACCCCATAATCTTCCCATACAATCATCTTCCTAGTCACAAAAATTAGAGTTATGATAATACCCAGCATGACTCCTACAATCATCATATCAGAGTATCAAAAAGTGTCTAATTTCAAAAAAGTTAATGAAGGCAGTCAGCCTTTCACAAGACCAAACTCATTTTTGATAAAAGTTACACAACTTACATCAGAGGAAACAATTTCACTATACACATCCTTTATGAAAAAAAAAAATCACGTTTTCTTTTCAAATGTTTAAACATATGATACTTGTTTTACTACAGGTAAGTATTTTTCATAAAACTTTTTCATAAAACTGAGATATTTACTTATAACCAGTTCTACTCTAGCCCACCACACTTTTTCTTTATGCCCCTTTTAGGGAAAAAGATAACCACAATCTATACAAGTAGTATCTACTGCTCAAATCATTCTTCATTTTAAAAAACTTTAGTTCTGCTTACACAGCAATGATAAAAGTAAAGCATATGGATAAGACAGACCTTAAACTTAACTGTTGTTTCCAGTTTACTATAAAAACAATTTAATATAAAACACGATATATAAGTTAATAATCCCCAGGACTGGCCTTAAACACTTTCAATTCAATCATTATACCTATGTTGTAGGAATTGGTTCATATATAAGCATATGAAGGTTTTGCTCAACCTGATTCTCTTATCATGTACAGTAAACACCATGGCCTATCCGACTCCTCTATTATGAACTAAATACACTGGTCTAGGTACTCCTTTCATAGCAACAGGGTAGAATGCATCCAGTGGCTTTGACGTGGGGTGTCATGAGGCCCTCCCAGGCCAAGCGGTTGGAGCGGTTGCCCTGCCACCTCCCTCGCCAGGTGCCCGGAGGCTGGGTGCTCCAGCCTGTCAGGTCCACCCTGCCCCCCGCTTGCCGCCAGTGAAAGCTCTACCCACTTTTTCTCTACTTCACTATGCAACAGGTTAGGTCATGTAGGCCTTACGCTACCTATTGTCAATAAGTGTGACTACATGTGAGAGGGAATAAAACCTCAGGGCGGGAGCCACGGAGAGACGCATGAATATGGCGTCATCACTCCTACCATGACCCACAGCACCACCGCCGCCGCCGCCTGCAGCGTCTCCACATCACCTCAACTTCCTCTACACAACTTGGCCCGAAAGCATCCGGTACAACACTGTAGCTCTAATGAACAATACGGTGGCATTACCTTCGTGATATATAACGGGAGAATACGTGGCGGAAGGTGTGAACGGCGAATTCCTGTCTCCGGCAACCACTGTACTTCCACCACCACCAACACCGCCACCTCCACCGCCGCCGCCGAGAGGCGAGGGGCAGCGACGCCCTTCGATTATTTAATAACACGCACTGTCAGTAGTCATTCTCCACCGACATACCACATAGGAAGCATTACACGGTTCCAACACTGTACAAATCCACTTAAATTCGGTGCTGTTACGAGGTAAATACCTGAGATTGAGTAGCAGTGGACGTAGAACTAGCGGTGGGCGCAGCAGCAGCAGGCCCCGCCGAGTGTACTGAGATACTCTCGCCGCCAGCACCGCCGCGCCCACGCCACCTGCCCCGCCAGGACACTCCTGTAGAACGCCCTGCCCCTCCTCAACACGCTATAATCACTTGTCATCCAATAATTCCTTCGTCTGAAACAATAACATCCTCAGTGATCACTACTACCCAGATTTTAGAGTCTTGTTTTCACAAATGATCGGACCACGTGCGAGTACGTTTTCTGTGGTCGTGGAGTCGGACCGTTTTCTGTGCGTATTTGTGTGAGTGTGAGTGTGTATGTGTGTGTGTGTGTGTGTGTATGTGTGTTTGCCTCCTGACGACGGGGGGTCGCGGCTGACGCCTCCCTGGTCCCGCCTCCCCAGGACCCCGCCACCCCAGCTCCTCCCAAACAAAGAACCCGCCGCGGCCACCACCTGCAGCTGCTAGGGTGGAGGGGCCACGCACGCCGCCCTCTGCTACACAGCCTCCCTTGCGTCCACCGAACACCACCGCTGATGGCGGCAATACATCCCTCTCTTAACCTTCCTTCATCGGAACCATTTTCAGTCTGATGCGGCGACTAACTACATACTATGATAAAACCTATACTTCATTGCCTTAATACCAAGTAAATCAGATGAGACATTCAAACATTACGTCTTAGAAACGCTTCAAAGTAATGACAGTGTCCCACTAACATGAACGCGTGAGTTCTGTTTACAGTCCTTGTAAACCAACAAATGAGAGAAAACGTTAAGCCAAGGTCTCTCTTAACACCTTGAACGTAAACGTTTCTAGTGGCAATAAACTGCTAATCACTTCCCGCATTTGTTCGACTGCCACCAGTGTGACGAGGAGTGACAAACGTTATGTACAGCGAAGCCAATTCAAAGCGGATCCCATCGAGATCAGATTATTAGCATTTGAGTTTCTACCGGATGGATGCGCGCGCATACACTGCCCTCTCTCTCTCTCTCTCTCTCTCTCTCACACACGTTTAGCAAATCTGTAATGAAACTGAAATCAAACATACGTACATTACAACAGCCGCTTACTCTACGGCACATTTCATTGAAGCAGTGCGCTGAACCATAAAAATGTCACAGCTACATGAATTTGATGGGTGTGAGGTTGCGATGGTGCCAGTTATGAGGTGCAAATGTTACGTTTATGAATGTTCTGATGACATAAATAAGGTACATGATAAATATGGCAACACACAGTGGCTGCCAACGGTACAGTAAATAATCATAATCCCGGAAAATGGGACATAACCCAACCCATCCGGAAGCCAAGGCAACTTGATTACGTTGTAAATAAAAAGCAGCTTTTATATCTTCCTGAAAATTCACTTTCATCAGCGCAAAATATAACTATACCTCACCGCCAAACTTAATAATGAAATCTTTCATCGACAGTGTTTGCAATGTGTATTATAAACTGTTTCATAAACCTTAGATGTTGCTCTTTTATTGCAAGCGTACATTTATCATCATTTTTTCCCCTCAATAAATAATGAACCTATAAGTAGAGCGGTCTTACTTCTGGAGTTCTAGATATTCAAGTGACTAATCATGAGGGAAAAAAAAACAACACGTTCTCCCAGTCAACTGCGTCATCTTATCTATCGGATTCCCATTCAGGAAAATGGCTTTAGTGGTCAAGACATGAGCTCGTTTAATGAATAGTAACCTTGGTATACACCTTGGATCCGGCAGAGGACAGATCCATCACTCGCCGCTGCCTTACTGAGGCAAGGGACACGTTGATGATGTCTGGAATCAGATGTTTCAGTTCTATATACTTTTAAACATTAACGGAGACGCTCATTACCATATATTTCCCTTTCCATACACAACGTTTCCTTTCCCATCTTCTGAACCCAGTACAAGCATGAGGCCCCCCCCCTTGCAAGGCCTGTAATTACCACAGCCAGACTGACTCTTCCCAGATATTGCTGCACAAAAATACAGATATATGTTGACACCGTCTCTAGTTACGCAAGTCTGTTGATTCAATATTCCGTTACTAGGATTCGGCAGTGCAATCTCAACAAAATGTCATAATAAGGTTAAGCAATAAAGATGGAAAAAATAATATTATATAACAAAGTTATGTCCTTTAAGTACCCATACAGTAAATATTATAGCACATGGAATTGACAAGCATTGATATCTGAGTCCATCATCGAATAAGCAAAACACGAAACACACCTCAGCCGTCCCCTGCCTTTAGGGATAAGATTGTCTCAAATACAACAATTGTGTAACATGCAAATGACGTTGATAACGGGTATCCTAAATGTTGCTGACTACACAACGTCCATGTTAGGTAAGAATCATGAGGTTGCCAGAGTCGGCGAGCACGGAGTTTACTGTGTGAACTGCAACCATCGAACCGGTTATCTGTAAAATCAGGACGAGATGCCATTTAGATTGTTATCATTCACCTTACAATGCTTAATCTACCTTCAGGTAAAACACACCGTCACCTACTGATATGATGACAATCTGTAAAAAACCCTTAATGTTTGCTGATGAATGAATCCCTACATGCACCAGCTATTAATAAACATAATTTATGAAACTACTGCTGTAGGCAGGATTATCAAAGTATGAATACGTATGAATAATTAAACATTAATTAGATACTTCTAAAATTTAGTATCACTAATCCAAGCTTCTGTAATGACAAGAGTTCTTTCGCCTTTTTTTTATTCCTTTAACATTCACAGAATTGTTTACCATCACCATTACCAACTTATACTTCAATTCAGTTCAATTTCAACTCTTTATTCCATAAGAAAAAAAAAAATAATGAAAGAATGGGATCCCAGCGCTGTCACCGGGTACCCTTGAATAATGTGTCCGAAGCTGTAAATGAATATGGTGAAAAGGTCGTCGGTCGGGTTGTGTGCTGACTGAGGATTTATAATCGAGAATAAATGGTTTACGGGAAATGGTGTATACATAAGTATACGCGGCTGAGCAGGGCCAAGGGTCAACGGTCATTACTGGACTGTGTGTTAACATACAGGGCGACAGATGGAACACCCGATCGTTTTCTCGTTAAAAGTTGTGCAAAATCTCTTGGTCAAATTAAGAAAAGAGGAAATGGCATAATCGTGAAAGAAGAGGTGAAAGTGAGAGAATTTGGAGTGGTTAACTATGTGAGCACCGGTATCAAGAGAGGTTTAATGAAGACTGGCTCAGGAGTAAATGAAACGTAGGGAGTTGATGAAGAAAAGATTAAAAAAGAAAAGAAAAGAAGAGCTAAAATGTGCAGTAAACGTGTGAAGAAACTGGCTAGGAATTTCACAAACCGTTCCTGGTAACGTATGCTTCTGATGAACGGCCGTTACACCGGACACTCCTCAGATAACGTGTTCGAAGTTGAAAACTTCAAGTTAGAAGCGGTCTAATGGGCTGGTGTTGCCATCAACATCAGTACCAAGCCGAACAGTGACCTAAAACTTCGACAAACAAAGTCAGGAGACGCACAGACGTAACAAACGGTACAATGAAGAAAAAGTCTACATTCTACATCCTTCTGATAATCCTTGAAGCGATTTACAAGGAAGCTGAGAAGCCGAGTTCATGGGGTGGGACCTCAGAATTGGTAGGGTCATGTGATGATTGCATCCCTGCCACACTCAGGGCTGGCCATGAAGTCAAGTAAATTGTTGTACCTCTGTTGCCAAGGGATGTATTATGTTCGTTAAGGTGACCAATACACACACACACACACACACAGGGAGTACTTATCAGTATTAACTACGACATTCTGCCAAGTTGCATGGCTAAACGCGTAACGCAGGAAAAAAAAAAGTTTCGAAAAACGAGTGGTGCGAGTTACGTGATGTCGTGTTTATGAAGAGAGGACTGCAGCAGGTTCGTGGATCAGCTGAAAGCCAACAACACACGTATGGGTGATGCAAAAAGAATAATATATATAATCCACCTGGGCCGAAAAGGAGAGACTCCTAACAGTAACTGAGATGACGGATCCGTCAGCGCGCAGGCGTCACTAACTCTCCCGGTACACCCGACGGGTTGTGACGGGTGGCTGAAGCCGCGTCTCCCGGGGCAAATCTTGTAAGACTGAGGTGTGTTTGAAGTGTATCAAAACACATTAGTTGTTCAGTCTCAAAAATATCTAAAATCCCTTGTTTTTCCGGTGATCATTTAGATATATTTGATTATGTATTTATGTCTCTTCCTTGAAACATGTCATTAAACACTATATATATATATATTGAAGGTTAAATCGCACTTCAGTAGGAGTTCATAGAGTTTTATTTAACATGCAGTTTATCTATACATGTATGGCAC
>JAYMFT010000017.1:390432-404554 GCA_038088735.1 Panulirus argus | reverse complement strand
GCACTCAGCACTACCCAAGATGATCCGTCAACTATGGCATTCAACACTACCTAGGATGACCCAGCAACACTGGCACTCAGCACTAACCAGGATGACCCAGCAACACTGGCACTCAGCACTACCCAGGATGACCCAGCAACACTGGCACCCAGCACTACCCAGGATGATCCGTCAACTATGGCATTCAACACTACCTAGGATGACCCAGCAGCACTGGCACCCAGAACTACCCAGGATGACCCAGCAACACTGGCACTAAACACTTGCCGGAATGACCCAGCAACAACAGCACGGGGCACGGCACAGCAGCTAGTGGAGTGCATCGGTTCTGGGACTGCAGCTGATGGGGTGAATGGGAATGATACAGTAACGGGATTTTGTGCAAGGAACCCGGCACAGCAGCTAGTGATATACACTGAATCAGGCATAATGACTGGGGAGGGGTGAACGGGGTCAGGCACGGCAGTTTGTGGGGTGCAGGAGGCCCAGCACAGCCTCTGATGGGATGTACGGGGTCTGGCACGGCAGTCAGAGACCTGGCAAAGCAGCTAACAGGTTGCACTTGTCCCCGCACTGCCGCTGGTGGGGTGCAGGAGGCCCGGCACAGCAGCTGGTGGGGTGGAGGAGGCCCGGCGCTGCAGCTGGTAGGGTGCAGGGGGCCCGGTACAGCAAAGTGGTGGGGTGAAGAAGGCCCGACACAGCAGCTGGTGGGGTGCAGAGGGCCCGGTACAGCAAAGTGGTGGGGTGAAGGAGGCCCGACACAGCAGCTGGTGGGGTGTAGGGGGCCCGGTACAGCAAAGTGGTAGGGTGCTGGGGGCTCGGTACAGCAAGTGGTGAGGCGTAGGAGGCCTGGTACAGCACCTGGTGGGGCGTGGGAGGCCCGGCACGGCAGCTGGTGGGGTGCAGGAGGCCCGATACATCAAACGGTGGGGTACAGGGGGCCCGAGACAGCAGAGGATGAGGTACACAGAGGGTTTGGCACAGTAGCTGTTACGGTACACGGAGCCCGGCACAGCAGTTGGTGGCCCCCGGGTGCACGCGAGCCAACACAACAGCTGCTGAGGTCTGGCGGAAACACGCCGTCAGGCTGTGAGGGACACAACACAGCAGGCAGCGGGTCCGTGACACTGACCCTCCCTCCAGCTGTGGGACCAACTGATAAGGCCGTCTGCCACCTCATGGCGTCAGTCTTCCTCATGATGGACTTGGGCCTGGATGTTTTACGTTACTCCCGTTACTGTTTAAGGTTATTTGCTTCGGACGCTAATACCATCCGTTATGTGCGAGGAGCCTGATTCCTTCATTGCCATCTATTTAAGCATCAAATATTTCTTGCTTATCTTCAGTAGTTAATGTCAGAAAATGGGTAGGAACTACAAAATGTTGGTCTTTTTAAGTACCCACAAAGTCATTAATTCCAAAAATGTTGTTACTGTTTATAATGAGGATTTCGTTTTTTCGAATTTTTATCTTATCGCCAAAGTCTTACCATTAAGATATGATACGGTTTAATACGTTTATTCACGGCATCTGAATAAATTGTCACATTTGGAAACCGACGGACCATTCTAACGCGTCTAAATTGCTTTGAAAATTACAAATTTTGCCTCATTTTTTAAGTAAAACATTTCGAGCTGAGAAGTAGGGGAGCGCATTTGGTTTGGCAGATGGCCCAGTCGATTCCCTTCATAATTTACAATGAATACACGTGTCGTGCGGGCAAAGGCATGAGTCACAAGGGCCGCAGCTGTTGACCGGATCCGCTATGAACAATGGCAAGCGGACATACGCAGGAAGCCAGATCGATAATGTGAGGTAACTACGGCTGCTCTCGCTCGCTCGCTGCCCCGGTTGCAAACAGCTGCTCTCCACCAACACATGCTCTCTATATTCATGGCGTATACTCCAGCTAACCACGACTTCAAAAGCAGAGGCGTACGTTGCTGGCATCAGCCGGTTGTTCCTCATTACCGACAACATCCCCAGCGTATTCCTGTAATCCCTAGGTTTCAGATTATCTTCGATTATTCAAATAAGACCCATAGAAGATCGGGCTTGGATGAATCCTGCTGTATAGATCATGATAACTGCTTACTATATTTCAACGCGAGGTTCGGCCGGGCACATATCCTCGGCATACTTAATGCGTAATCTTCCATTCGCCGTTAGTTCCTGGGCATATGAATCTGCGCTCATGTTGCTATAACCCAATATGTCATATCAGAAGAAGAAGAAAAAAAAAACTGTCATTATTATAGTGTGGCAAGAAATGAATGGAGCGAGGGATGTATGGCGATGCCTGGCATCCCGGGCCAGGCCCCGCCCACCGTGGTTGGCGATTGGCTGGCGATTGTTGTGTTTTATACGATCGCAGACATGGCGTTGTAAACACACAAGCTTTATCATTTACCAATTTTCTGCTTTTGTACAGTAGTTTTTTAAGGTAAGTTCACACTATATTGTAGTTTAATATATGTAGATACCATATGCATGTTTTACAACGGCCATACGGAGAAAAAGTAAAAGTTAAGGGGTGGGAAAGCTGCGCCAAGGCCGCCCGCTAGTGAGGTGGACTTTCGCTGCCAGTGTGGCTGTGGTGGTGTTACAGTTGTAGTGGATCTGTGCGTGGCTGTGGAGCTGGTGGTGCGCTGTGGTGGAGCGACGGTGTAACTGTGTGTAACAAGAACTCAATGGTGAACTGTATCCAAAGGTAGCACTACTCAGGTAATCAGCTCCGTCCTTAGTTCTCAAAAAGTGCTGGTGCTATTTTGCTACATTAAACTTGACTTCTTTTAGGTACTCTGAAATACAAATTGCTTCATGACTGCCGATCACAGGACTTGAACTTCCTGGACAATATTGTGAGTGTACGAAGTGACAATTGTGAAAACGAAGTGTGGATAACAACCCCCCCCCCAGTGACCAAAATCGTGAAAAACACTCATGAATGTGCGGTGAAAATTGTGAGACGTTAAACGGAGGAGTTGCGCGCCGCAGTGACAACTGCTAAGCTATAATGGTGCAAAGTGTCGACATGCCCCTATTTTATTACAATAGGTAAGTACATGTTGTTCATCTTTTCCCCCGTAACAGATAAACCTGGTACCCAGTGGACGAAATGTCTCTTTAGAAAGGAAGAAGAGATAAAAAAAAAAAAAATAAAGATCGACTGGACTTCTTTTTTTTTCTGAAAATGGTCAAAGTGAATGTAATGAGTTTGTATTGTTTTGTGCTATTTGTACATCAGGCACACGCTCTCCTCTCTCTCTCCCTCTCCCTCCCTCTCCCACCCTCTCTCCTTTCTCTTTGTCATGCTTGTCAGTCTCTTCCTGTATGCCATACTTTCCCTTTTTTCCATATCTCGCCGTTCTCCTCCGTTCCGTTCCTTTCATATCTACATAAGTGCAGGGATTCCTCCTCTCTCCCCATCTTTCCTCTGTATATATGTGTAATTTAGCCAGTAAGTACGTGCGTGTGTGTGCGTGTTCTTCACGCCACATCCCACTCTGTTCTCCTCGGCCTCATCGCTTCTTTCGTTGAGTTCATTTCCTCGAATACGAATACTTTTCTCGAATTGCAGTCTTCAGCTTCTTTTGGCATATCAGATAAGCCATTTCCTGTATATTCTCCTCTTTTTTTTCCCCCTTGATACATAATTTTGCAATCTCTCTCTCCACTTTGTATTTGATCTTGTTACTTGAGCTGGAAACCATTCTTTGAGGAAGAAGGTTTCTGCTCTGTAGTGAAGTGTTTGAGTGAGGTCGACGTCATGAAACGAATCCCTTCTCTCATACGACATTCCCCTCCCCTCCCCAGGGAGGCTCCTACGACCAGGCCACACCCACGGTGGAGACCTACTGAGCTCTTCCCACAACACTTGAATCATCGTTAAGTAAATGAAAAACTCGGATAGTCTTACTGATCTGTGTTGAAAATTCGCGTTATGGACGGTCAGCGATGATTAAAGAATATACATGATCATAGGTTAAATGGTTGGAAGTATTTGGGCGTGTTTGACATTACCAAGTGTTCAGCGCCCCAAAGCGACGCAGGCGACATGGAGTACCGAGTTGTGAAAACCTTAAAATGTTGACGGATCAAGCGAGCCACTCGTGTTGCTATCACATGTTGCGCACAAACCCACCTTTGTTGCAAGTCCTATTGAAGGGTTCAGAGGCTGGCTGTGTTGACTATGATACAGCTGTGTGAAGTTGTGTTGCTATGTACAAGACTGGCTGTGTTAAAGTTGTGAAGTGTCTGAGGCTGGCTGCATTACTGTGTTCAGTTCTTGCTATGTTGCTATCCATTTAAGGCTAGCTATGTTACAATTGTGAAGCATCCAAGCCTGGCAATGTTAGCTATTTTGGCACAGCTGCATGTAGCTTAGATGGCTGGCTATGTAGTTAATGTAATACGGGCGTGTAAAGCGTCCAGTGTTGGCTGTGTTGTTGTGCGATACAGCACAGCTGTGTGAAGCGACCCCTGTTTACGTTACTATTATGATACAACTGTGTGAAGCGTCTACTAAGGCTAATTATATTGTTAGTGCGATACAACACAGCTGTGTGAAGCGTCCAATGCTTAATATATTGCTAATTGTGATACAGCACAGCTGTGTAAAGCGTCCAAGGCTTATGTTGCTTGTATGATGCGACTGTGTGAAGCGTTCAAGGTTGGGTGTGTTGGCAGTGTGCTAAGGCACAGCTGAGTGAAGCGTCCATGGTTGGTTACATTGTTAGTGTGATCCAGCACAGCTGTGTGAAACGACCAAAGGCTTTTATTGCTCGTATGATACAGCTGTACGAAGCGTCGAAGGCTAGTTTTGTTGCAAGTGTGATACAGAACAGCAGTGTGAGGCGTCTAAGGCTTTTATTATTGCAAGTATGATACAACAGCTACGTGAAGCGTCCTAGGCTGCTTATGCGGCTAGTGCCATACAGGACAGCTGTGTAAAACTTCCAGTGCTTGTTATGTTGTGTTGCTAGTGTGATACAGCACAGCTGCATGAAGCGTCCAAAGCTTACACTTTTGCTAGTGTGATACAACACAGGTGTGTGAAGCGCCTAAGGCTGGTTATTTTGCTAGTGTGATACAGATGTTTGAAGCATCCAAGGACAGTTATATTCTTTGTATGATATAGCACAGCTATGTGAAGTGTCCAAGGTAGGTTATTCTGCTGTTGTGATACAGCTAGGTGAAGCATCCAAAACTGGTTATGTTGCAAGTATGATACAATAGCTGTGTCATACGTCTAGAGTTGGTTATGGTGCTAGTGCGATCCAACCCAGCTGCATGAAGCGCCTTTGACTGATTATGTTGCTAGTGTGATGCAGCACAGCTGTGTGAAGCGTTAAAGGCTTGTTACAAGGTTAATGTAATACATTTATGCGAAGCTACCAAGGCTAGCTATGTTGTTAGCGTGATACAGCTGTGTGAAGCGTCCAAGACTGGCTTTGTTACTAGTGTGATACATTTGTGTGAAGCGTCCAAGGCTGGCTATGTTACTAGTGTGATACAGCTGTGTGAAGCGTCCAAAGCTGGCTACGTTGTTAGTGTGATACAGCTATGTGAAGCGTCCAAGACTGGCTATGTTACTAGTGTGATACAGTTGTGTGAAGCGTCCAAGGCTGGCTATGTTACTAGTGTGATACAGCTGTGTGAAGCGTCCAAGGCTGGCTACGTTGTTAGTGTGATACAGCTATGTGAAGCGTCCAAGACTGGCTATGTTGCTAGTGTGATACAGCTGTGTGAAGCGTCCAAGGCTGGTTAAGTTGTTAGTGTGATACAGCTGTGTGAAGCGTCCAAGGCTGGCTTTGTTACTGGTGTGATACAGCTGCGTGAAGCGTCCAAGGCTACCTATATTGTTAGTGTGATACAGCTGTGTGAAGCGTCCAAGGCTGGCTGTGTTGCTAGTGTGATACAACTGTGTGAAGCGTCCAAGGCTGGTTATGTTGCTAGAGTGATACAGCCATGTGAAGCGTCCAAGGCTGGCTCTGTTGCTAGTGTGATACAACTGTGCTGTGTGAAGCGTCTAAGGCTGGCTGTATTGCCAGTGTGATACAGCTGTGTGAAGCGTCCAAGGCTGGCTATGTTGCTAGTGTGATACAACTGTGTGAAGCTTCCAGAATGTTGCTAGTGTGATAAAGCTGTATGAAACTTCAGAGGCTGGCTATGTTACAGGTAGGTGAAGCCTCCAATACTTGCTGTGTTACGTTTGAGTGAATAGATCAAGAGTGGCTATGCTACTTTTATGTGAAGCCTCCAAGGCTGGCCACATTACTAACTTGATCCATTTTTGTGAAGCTCTCAGTGCTCCTTGGATGGCGAGTGTGATACATCAGTGTGAAATGCCCAGGGTGTGGCTGTGTTACACCTACGATGGAACTCTGTAGCGTCGAAGGTTGGACATCATCTTACTGTTGGTGTTTGTAGCATCCAGAGGTGGCTGTGATGCTTGTAGTGAAGAAACACTGTGTTCGCTGTGGTGATGCCTACTGTGTCCAAGGCTATGTGTGTGTGTGTTGCCCCTGGCGTGGCGTGTGGAGGCCAGGTTATGTAAATGACACATGAAACAGAGATGATGTCCGTGAGGAAGTGGATGAATTAGAATAGAACGAGTCCCAAGGCTCTCGGGAGATGATGAGGGGGAGCCGTCAGCAGAGACTGTAGTGGGGAGGGACGTGGTACCACGTTAAAACTTTTACATTAAATAACGCAGAGATCGGCCTGACCTACTGGTATCGCGTGGACGATCGCTAGTGTACAGTTTATTGTTTGCCAAGTCTTCCAGCAGAAGGCTTGGTTCCCTTGCCCCTAATCACAGACCAGTTTGGCTCGTCTCTTAACCCGTGTGCGTATTTATGAGACGCAGTTGATGTGGATTCAGTTTTGTAAGGCCTGAGGGAAAACGGCTTGGTTTATGAGTCACATCCTATCTTCACCAAAACAGAGTTTTATATACGACTAAACCTCCGCTCGTTCTCTGAAGTGTTGCAAGAGTTGGAGGATTGCGTCACGAAATATTTTACTGGCCTCATTATAACGAAGATTTCGAAATGTTCCCCAACACACACACACACACACACACGAAAGACGAATGAAGAAAATGGGAGGGTGTGGAATCTGAGAAGAGTTCGTTGCTAAAACAAAGGCTGAATAACCTCTACGTTCTAGCGCTTTTTTTTTTCTTCTTCTTTTTATTAATCCTTCAAAATCAGATCATGTCAGCTGGATTAAGGCAGGGTTGACGAGTAAAACCTGAGTGTTGGCATTAATGGGATGAGATGATATTAGGTTATCAGATGTGGATGCAGATATCAGCAGCAGTTTGAGCGTAAATTTTCGGATATTACATTACATTGCGTAATTTCATCTGAGCAAGACTAATCTCTGTAGGAGACCCAAATGAGCAGTTTGACTGGACAGTTGTGGGAAGTGCTGTTGAATTTGGGAAAATGTGAAGTATTAAGCATAGAGAAAGGTAACAGGTGTGAGGAATATTTACGTAGGAGAGGGAATTGTGAGAAGAGTTAATTAATAACAGTCAGTAAAGATTTTAAAAAATCCAAGACCTGTTTATTCATACGTGTAAGACTAAATAAAGTACGTTGGCTTGTGCCTGGAAGCTTCAATAAGGATTTGCCCGTAAATCTACGATTCTTTTTAACTTAAGCGAGACCTGTATTCTGGTCATCATACTATAACCTTGATCTAAGAGGTTTCTTCAGTTTAGGTTCGTCTGATTTTCATTCGTGGTAAAATGGACACAATCTGGCAGACCAACATTTTGCTTCGAATTAGGCGAAGCACATTTCCTTCCGTTGGAAGTCGTACCATATGCAATGACTTGCCAGTTGCAGTGGTTGAAAGGCAGTACCACAGACAAGGTTTAGAATAGGCTTAGAGCAGACCTGATAAATATTTCGCTACAGAGTGACATAATTTGTGCATCTGTTTCTTTCCTCTCTTAAGACACCACTGGTCTGTGAGTTTCTGATCCCTTCCATTATCTCAAGCAGCCTCGTTAGGACCCGGTGGTTTGTTGCTGTTTGAATTCCTCTGTACTCCTTCATATGCTCTGCGTTGGAGTATGGGTCACCTTCCTGCAAGATGAATCAATTTCTTGAAACCACGGGGAATGATTGCAAGATGGCTTCGGCTTCTCACCGTACAAAGTGCTTCATCGTATGAAGTCAGCTTCAGGAAATTTAATTCACTCCTGGAAGGCATTCAGTGAGGGGAGGGGTGATGGAAGTGTGCACTGAAGGTATTAAGTGAAGGAATGACAGTGAGGAAATCGCAAGGCCTCTCCGTACAGTGGGGGCCTTGTGGATGGTCCTAGAGTGATCAGTAAAAACGGAAGATGTCAGAAGATTATTCGACTGGTGACAGTAACTGGATTTGTATTATGACAGAAAGATGGGAGGTCACCTGAAGATTTGCCTCACCCTTGACTTATTTATTTTCTTCAACGTTTAGTTAGTGCACGATCCTAACCCAACCCAACCCAACTAAACCCTCCCTTATCTAACCAAACCCAGCCAGACATACGCTAGAAAAACGTTGATGGGTCGAATCATCAGGTGACCCAACGAAGGTTTGGCAGTACAATCTGTGAAGTGTGGAAGACGTTGACGGATGATATAATCTCAGCGGCAACGCACTGGAAGGTTGACGGACACGCTGCAGTGTCCCCAGATGCTCGCAGTGCTTTGTGCGAATCCTGACTGACCGACTGACTGGCATTGTAGCTAGTGTGACGTCCATGGCTGGACATGTTGCTAGTGTGATGTAATCAACGACATGACTGGTGAAGCTGCAAGTGTTACACGGCGATCATGGTAACGTTACTCAACCTAGTCTTGTCGTATGTGATTTCAGAACAACATCCATCTTTTTATAAGACTTTTGTTTCCTACCTTGGCTGTATATATATGAGACATGTATGTATATGTATTATAAGGCGTCAACACACACACGCCTCTGTCCACCTTACGCGCCGTATATCAAACATCACACTGAGGTCATTCTGAAACTCATTCACTTCACAGTGTGTGTGTGTGTGTGTGTGTGTGTGTGTGAAGAGACTGCCCTTCGCTGTGAAAACACCAATGCTGCCGCCTCCGTCCGAGACAACATCCTTTGCCAAGTCCTGGGACCTGCCTGCTGGCGAAGAAGCTTTTCCTGAGGACACGCCGCAGTTTCCTGCGGGGGAAGCCAGCTGAAGGATATGCGTCACAACTGGTGGACACGACGGGCGTGTACAGAGTCGTCCACCAGGCCGGGGCTCGAGTTGCGTCCAGGGGCCAGAAGACCTCCTTCAGTTTCCTCAGCGCTCAGTTTCTCGTAGGGCGTCGCGCAGGTGGGTTGGTGGTGTGTGGAGGACCCGGACGGCGCGGATGACTGGTGTGTGGTCACTTTGCTGGTCGTGCAGTGCTGGCAGCGTCCGAGTTGACGACCGGTGGGTCTCGAGTGCAAGGTGGGCAGGCAGGCAGGCAGGCATTTGAGGGGCTCGTAGCGGTGTGTGGCCGAGTGGGGCAGGAAGTGTAACGTGATCACTCTACGCACTGCTCACCTCACACCCTCGAAACCGTCCACTCGGGCCAACTTGTTGCACTTCTTGATGAGGGGAAGGGTGCGGGAACTGATGAGGGGTGAGGTGAGGGGGAAGGGTGCGGCAGTTGATGAGGGGTAGTGTGCGGGAGTTGAGACATGGTAGAGTGCGGTCTGCAGGTCTGGGTGATCTACACACCCAAGTGTTCAGTCCGATGGGGCCCTGGCCTCAGATGGGTCGAGGAGAGACCCGCCAGCGGCGGCAAGCAGGCAGGCACGGCACGGCGCACAGGGCTGGATCTCCCGGACCTGTACATGAAGCAGCGTCGTCGCCATGCACCAAGCTGGTATCTCGCATGACCATAAGACTGATCAGGAATGTTATGCCTGACAGAAAATGTCGAGTCGGGAACTCGTCCCACAACAATTAATGACTTTGAAAATGTCTAAGACACAGGATGGATCCTCCCAGAAGGCGGACCTGAAGTTACCAGACGAATATTAGCATCATGTGGTCAGGGACTGACTGTAAGGCAAAAAGGTAAGGAACTCTTTACGAGCATAGAATATGAGATTTCGAGTACTTAATGGCGCTATCTGTACGAGACGTCTGTAGCTTAGGATCAGTGTGATTCCAAACACGAGGGAGGCAGCACACGAGGGACCCCGAGACCCAGTTTGAGATAGGAGTGTGTTGGGTAATGGTAACCGTGAGAACCAGGCGAATGCGATAACGTCAAGTAATGTGGATTCGCCTCCACCTGTTGACACTTCATACCTAAAGCAACGACCGCTCTTCCCTGGCTGATTCCCGGGGACTCCTGTCCAACCCCACCTCGTCATCTAGTGGCCGGTGCACACCTGCTGCAGCTTCATCTGAGCTTCTGTCGCGTATCTTGGTCATACACACCGACACGTGATGTACACAAGATGCTTAAGGCATTACCCAACGTCTCCAAGACCGTGTCGAAATCTCGTGTCTTGCTCTGTGCGAGCTCCCGTCTCGCGTTATCTCCAGGACCGCTTCCACGGTAGAGTCAAAATCCTTCTTCAGTAGAGGTGCGGACATGTAACTGACTTGGCCAGTGTGGCCGCACTGTGCCAGCCAAACGCGTGCGCACACATACACACACGCACACACACATACACACCGCCATCATCAACCAACCTCTTGCCATATAAACACTTCTATGCTCTCGCTCCGTCCCTGACCGTGGGATAATCAATAGATGTCCCTTGATCCCTGGGATGGGCAGAGGTTAGGGGGGGGATAGTCTTCCAGACCTCCCCTGCCCCCACACCAGAGTCCCCCTTCCCCTCCTAACCCCCACTCCCCCTCCCTTCTGTGTTGTGGTCAGGTTCATTCATACTACTTTCACCGCTTGTTTCAACATCCGCGAATACGTCATCCGTTGGTATTGGCACGTCATCCGGCGATAAATATATCATCCCGGGATACATCTCTTTCATGTTACATCCACACTTGTATCATTCTGGATATATCATTCTCTAGCACACACACACACACATACACACACACACACACACACACACACAGCCTTCAGAGTGGCTACCGCACTTCTCCCCTGTGTCCTCTCTGTTGCTTCCACTCCCCACTAACACTGGTCGTGCTCATCATCCTCCCCTCACCCCGCGATGGTCTCCCCTCTTTGTCGTGCGTCCGTGTGCATCGCAGGTGGGGTGGGGGGGGACCTCCCGTCTCCGTATGAGTCTTCGCATACGACGTAACGAGTTTACCCCAATACTGATCTCAGTCACTCGTTACTGTCAGTCGTGCACCACGGCCTAGAGCAGCCGCTCGGCACGCACTCCCGTAATCCTCGTAGGCTCTCTCTATAGCTACTTTGGCTCACCTGTTGGCCCCTCCAGATGTAGGTGGCCTCCCTAAAAAAAAAACATTTTATGGACATTATTTAACGCCATTTTCAGATGATCGTCTTCCGGAAGCTGTCTGTGTTGGTTATCAACGTGACCTCCTCATACTAACCGTCTCCATGCCTCGTGAGGTACAGTGTGGACGCCTGTGAGTCATGACAAGGAGGAGATGAGGCGACGGCTCGCCAGTACCTGTGAGGTCCCGGGTCATGACAGCAACAAACGCTGTAGCATAAGAGCCCCAGCGTGTCTCGGGTTATCGTCTGCTACTCTCCCAAGATCTGTACTGAGAGGGGTGGCATTTCCCCCTCTCTCTACCCTCTGCCATTACGTGAGGGAGTGGTGGCAAGGTGTGTGCAGCAGCGGTGGTGCTGTGCATCGCCCGGGGTTGGCCAGCCAGGCCTCGCTGTAGTACGGCGTTTTGGGAGTGATCGCCGACCTCCGCTTGCCAGTGAGCGGTTGCTGAGGTGTTCCGTGATCGCCAGTCGCCCCGGCTACTTCCCTTTCCTGTTGACTCGTGCTTGACCCCCCCCCCCACCCACCCACCCAACAGCCACATCCACCATCGCAGTGTTTTTCTCGGTCACAAAATACTCCTCGGCTGAAGCGCCTGGTCACAATTTGGTACAGTGGCACCGCTTACGCGTTTCACGTACGTTTCGCACACCTCGCACTGTTGACTGAATCTTCCTTCATCGTTCGCGCTGGGCCAGAATGCCATAGACAGTACGTGTGTTTCCTCCACCATCACCTGCCCCTTCAGGTATGCATTGATTGTCTCATTCCATACAGTACGCTCTCACGTTCTTAAAACAGCGTATCCACAGCAGAGGGGAGGAGTGATGGGGTGGGGCATGTCCCCAGTGAAACACGGCTTCACCACTTCAGGTTCGGGTCCAGCGTTCCGTATCGCGTCTGATTCTCTTGTAGATTCCAGCAGGTTTCTCTCTCTCTCTGCTTGAATACCTTCTTTGCTTGATGACTCCTTCCGCCTCCTGCTGTCGCGGCTGACTGCAGGAACGTCGGAATCTTTCTCTGCCTTCGTATTGCGGACACGTGACTACACACATCCCCGACACGACATTTAAGATTTTCCGGGTGTGTGATTTTTACACCAATGTTGTGCTCGCCCCGCCATCGCTTGTACCATTTGGCTCCTCCTCCTGGTTCACGTGGGAGACTTGGATCGCCGGGCCCGATGATGATGACGACCCATCAAGATGGGGTATATATCTTGTGTCCCGGAATATCGGGGGCTTCATTGTGTATACCCCGCACACGCAATGACTCGTGTTCCTCTCACTCACTCTCGCTATAATTCTTTCCTGCTGGTCACGCTGCCGTCACAACAGGAGAGGAATGTTTCCCGGCTGTTGGGATGTGTCTGTTGAGTGGCTGCTGCCCGTTGCATCATTTCTTTTCCATGTTGAGAACAGTGAACAGAGAATATCATCTTTGTCAGCAGACCACATCTGGGTGGCCAGGTCTGGTTTCTTACTTTGGGGAGCTCTCTGCCTCGTCATACAGCATTTTTCAGGTTCTGTATCTTCCCTATACCACGTTCCTTCCCTGGTGGATGTGCACCTGGGTCTTAGCTGTTTGCGCCCACCCCTCACTGTTCGTGCGCTAGTGGTTGGCACTGCTGGCGGAGGGGGGGATGATGTACTGCCCTCGCTGGTTTCAGTTTTGGGAGCGACACTGGTGCACTTGGCTTACCGGCTCCACGTATGATCCCTCTTCCCTAACCATCACGCTGTTGCTGAGAGAGACAATATTCCTCACAAGCATTCCGCTGTTTGCAGTCCACTCGGAGCCTCTTTACGAAAAAGCCTGGGATGTCCCTCTGGTGCAACGGTGACGTCCGGTCCAGTCCTGGCAATGTCCCTCTTGCCGATACGATTTCCATCTTCTCTTCCCCTCCAGCGATTAAAAGTACCCCGCGATACCCTCGCTTTGAAATTTAAGGAGTATGATGTGTTTCCCAGGGCACCAAGGGCTGGGACGGTATGGCCAAGGGCAGGACTGTCCCTTGTGACCTTAGATATGGAAACAGCCTTGGATATCTTGGCGATGGTGTGTGTGTGTGTGTGTTGTGTGGTATAGAAGACTTCCGAAGCCGGAAGGAGGTCCCAGACCCAGCTCTACAGCGGTAAAGAAGACCTCCGAAACCATCGTGAAAAAATCTAAAAATCCCCTCCTCCAGCAGGCGTTGCCGTCCCCAACAAACTTCTTCCTCGCCAGATGGATAATTCCCCGCGGTAATCACTTTCCCTTGCCGTGGCGTTGGGTCCCCTCCCCCTCCCCCCACCACGGTATGGTATTAAAGACATATTGATAGTGACGGGCGGAAGGGCGAGCGGGCAGGGAGGGAGAGAGGGTAGGGAACTGCCGCGTGAGCTGTGGTGATAAGCGAAGCCTCGCTTCGCTTCATGTACGTGGGGTTGTCTGCCGCTACCGCCCCCAACCCTCACCCCTCTTGACGCCCCTCCTCAGGGCACACCCGTCACACACACACTGTGTATATATATATATATATACACAGTAAGTAGACACAAACGCACAAAATACTTGGTCTCGTGGCAAAACATACACGCGGCCGCGTGCGCACGGACAGAGAGAGAGACGTGTGTACGGAAACAGACATGCGCGGACCCATACGCGCATGAAAAGACCT
>JAYMFT010000017.1:372685-383814 GCA_038088735.1 Panulirus argus | reverse complement strand
CCCTCCAGTTTCTGCTTTTCCAAAAAAAGGAACAGAGAAGGGGCCAAGTGAGGATTTTCCCTCTAAGGCTCAGTCCTATGTTCTTAATGCTACCTCGCTAACACGGGAAAAGACGAATATGTATAAAAAATATATATATACCACACATATAATAATCATTTACACACCACCCTAAGCCAGGTAACCATTTAATGACCAGCTCTGAGTGGGGGTATGAACAGCAGGGTTGATTGTGGGTTGACTGCTGCACCTAGGATTTAAACCTGGGCAGGCCAATGTATGAATTATGGTCAGTGATGTTAACCATGTAATTACCTGTTTGTACTGTCAGGTACAGGGAGGGAGTTTTACTCTTGTGGGGCTCTGTCTCTTGAACATTCTCTGCTATCATACAACTTTTTAAATTTATGTACACTCTCTGCATTAACCATGTTTAGTCACTATGTTTGTATGTGTAATTACAAATTGTGATTAGTATTTTTGTGTTATGGGGAGAAAATGTCACATTTTGTCCCATCTCTTGATCATGTGCATATTCTGTTGTAAGCTTACGTATACACATCCCAACTTACACAAAGTACCCATTCATCAACCTTCCCAAAAGGGAATTATAAGCAGCTGGATTGGTTTTGAGCATGCTACCATGACAGGGATTTGAATCTGACCCTATTAGGTGGATGGGTCACAGTGCACTGTAGAGATTCCTGTGTGTTTGTGTTTGCAGTTACCTATTTATATGATATGGGAAGGGAATTTTATACTCTTGAGGCTCCATCTCATGAACTTTTTCTTCTATCATATAACAACTTTTGTCTGCTGTCAGCATTCACTTAGCTTATCCATCCATCCTCTACTCTAAATAATAAAAGATCACTTCTTTTATATCTTTTCGCTCTTGATTTTCTGTTGTGGCTTTGAATTGTTCTATCTTTGCATCATTCAAAGAACTTTTCACTGTCAGCATCATCCACTCCGTTTTGAAACTTGAAGGTTGTGATCATGTCAACGCTTACTCGTCTCTTTTCCTTGGTGAATAAGTTTATGGGCTCTAAGCTCTCACTGTAATTCAATTTTCATTATTCTGGTACCATCTTTGTTGCTTTCTTCTGGATCTTCTCTTTTTTTGGTTCTTTTTACACTAACCTAAGTGGGGGACCAAACCTGAGATGCATATTTTAATGATCCCCTGATATATGCTGTGAATAGTTTAGTGAACATATCCTTGTCTGTGTACTTATAAGAATTTCTAATACATGACAACAGACACTTTGTCTCTTTTAAAACTCCCCTAAGGTGGAGCTCTGGTGACAGGTTTAGGTACAGTGTTGATTCCCAAGTCTCTGTCACTTAGATTTTTGCAGTGTATTTCCTGATAGATAACATTCATACTGAGGCCTTCTTTCACTATGTCCTTTCCCCATTTCTTGACATTTACTTGGGATGAATTTTATTATCCATGTATCAGACCACCTCTGGAGTTTATCTAGTTTCCATTAGAAGCTGATGAAATACCCATTATTCTTTGCTTCCCTTATGACCTTGGTGTCATCTGCATACATATTTAGGTATGAGTTCACTCCTCGCAAGTCATGTACATAGTATATCAAGAAGAACAATTGTCCTGGGACCAAGCCCTCTGGCACACCACTGGGGACCCCAACCCATTTCAAGGTGGCTCCTCTGACACGTGTCCTTGATTTCTTGCCATTAAGGTAATTTCATTTCCATCATTGGAGTTTCCACCTTATTCCTGCTTGAAGATCCAGTTTCTTTACCAATATCATGTGTGGTACAGGGTCAAACATTTTTTGAATTTCAGGGATACACAATCCATTCATCCTTCTCTCTTGTAAAACAGAGCTCATTGTCTCATACAAGACTTAGAGGTTTGTTTTGCATGACCTTTCCAAGAATCTGTATTGTGGTTCAGTTTCTGCTTTGCAAGTAATCATCAACTTATTGTCTGATTTCTATGTGTATGTTTGTGCAGTTGCCTGTTTGTTCAGTACAGGAGGAAGTCCTACACTTCCGGGGCCCCAACTCTTGAACTATTATAAAAATTGGAGTCAGCTGTTTGTGGCTGTTTGTGTGCATGTATTACTTGTTTTTAAATACCAATTTCTTACTCTGCGGGGATGTTACTGGACTCCATCTGCAAGTAGTTACACTTATTGCAAGAAATTCCTTTCTGTAAGGCTGTACTATCATTCCTTGACTGAAAGAAGTACAATCTGATAAAGCAAATTCTCACTCTGAAGGATCCCATCATTACCTTGCATTATGGAATGTGTCACTGAAGCTGCTGGAGCCCCATAAAATAAGTCCTGGGGCTGTATAATAATATGACAGTACAAGAAGGGAATTCTACACTCAAATGTTCCCCATGTCTGGAACTTTCAGCTCTATCAGACAGTTATAAACTCTTATATATTTACTGTCTGCATTCAGTGTTTCATCACTTCACTCATTGCAGTCATCTACAACATATTCTCCTTTGAATTCTTGGTGTGACCTTTGGTTATCTTTGCATTTTTTGGAGAACTATTCACTGCTGACTTTATTAAACTGTTTAAGAAACTCAAATGTTGTGGTCAATTTTCCCCTTATTTTTCTTTTAAATGGTGTGCAACTTTTGTTGTCTCTAATCCATCCCTGTAATTCAGGTGATTTATTTCAGGTATTACCTTTATTACTTTCCTCTAGACCTCTGTGTGTGTATGTATGTATGTAATTACCTACACCTGTACCTCAGCTAGCAATGGGGTTATGTTCCTGGATAACCCATCATAAAGCAAAAAGGTCAAAAGTGGAGTAATTGAAACCTAATTTATAAGAGGGTTTACTTACCTGCACAAAAACTTTCCCAATCCAACCCTTATGGATGGACTACCTGAAATAGCTTAGCTTACCACCCATATACTGTACCACTCTGTTGTAACATATTTGATATTTAATGAAAGATTTTGGAAAAGGTACTGAAAAAGGTGGTGATGAAGGTTTGTGCTGCTGCTTGAGTGGGATGGAGTAGAAGGAAGGTTACTGGGAAGTAGGAGATGCATTGAGCTTGATATTTATTCTTTGAGGTTCTGGTCACGGGACAAAAGTTGACATCAAGTCTGGGCTTTAATCAAAATATAAAGAGGATTATAAAATAGAAGAGTTGACAAGGAGAAGTATTTATGAATTTTAGAAAAAGTGAAAAACCTGTCTTTTAAAGTGTCTGGTCTTAGTTATTGGGAAAGACATGAAAGGGGAAAGTGTTCCAAAACTTTGAGGAGAAGGGAAAGAAACAGTTATCAATATGGCCCACCCTTGAGTTGCAAGTGGCCACATAGTAATCAAGTGATGCAGGATTGTAAATTTTCTACATCACAGTGTTCATCTCATATGCTATTACTCTTCCTGTTATGTAATGGTACTCTTCGAATGGGCCATCCACCACTATTTCTTGAAATGTAATGTTTTCCCTTATTATGAGGGCCAGTGCCCCTCCTCCTGTGTCTTCTCCCCCTCTTTACTATTACTTATGTTCCAGACAGATTAGATCAGATCTTATCCTTTTTTGTAATTTTCATCACCACATCTCCAACAGTTTTTGGCACAGCTCACTTCTTGGCAGACTCCAGCAGTTGTATCCACCTCCTTGACCCCCAGCATATTTAGGATCTGCATTTTTGCCACCACACCTTTATCCTAAATATTCTGTGGTTTGCAAAATCTTCCAACTCTTTATAGCTTTCCCAGATTGTTTTGTTCCTTAACAGAGTATAATGCTGCTCTTCAGGGTCATTCAGTGATTTAACCTGTCCTGATTTGGTTTTCATGGGTGTTGGTTATTGTTCCTTCACTGTCTGCTGTAGGTCTTTCTTTCTCAGACCTAGAATATTTCTTATTTACTGCAATTTATTTCCTACCATAGTGTTTGATATATATATATATATATATATATATATATATATATTATTATTATTATACTTGATTGCTGCTTCCTACGTCAGCAAGATAGCGCCAGGAAACAGACGAAGACAAATCACTTGTCATACATATCATTCATTCTCCCATAGAAGCCCCGCATTTCCCCACACCCTTGCCTTTACCCATCTGATGGCAACATTTCTCTGGTCATTTTGCTTCCCTCAGTTATTCAGGTTTTGCTGTCAGGTTTTTTATAATGAGTTCCCAACTTTAGCAAGGTAGCATCAGAAACAGATGGAACAGTGTCCTCAACACACATTCTCGGGCTATCATGTATAATATACCAAAACCAGGGTACCCTATCCACAACCAAGCCCCATAAAGTAACTTCATGGTTTACCTTGACCACTTCATATACCCCAGTTCAGTCCTATGTTGGCACATCACCCCCATGTACCACATCTATTCAGCTTACCCAATCCAATGCACATCACTTGTCCTCCTAAATGTTCAGGCCATGATAAACCAAGGCCTTTTTCACTCCATCCTTCCATCTACTTTTCTGTCTTCCCCTTCTGCCCACCTATTCTGATGAACATATCCTCTTAATCAGTCTTTCACTGCTCATCCTCTCTTATATGTCCAAACCATTTCAGCAAACTTTGGTTTGGCCATTTCAGTTAGATGTCATTTACTACCACACATCTCTTATACAGTCATTCCTAACACAATGCTGCACTTTAGGGACTACTACACCTTCAAACATATCCATCAATTTTCCCTTGAACCTTAACCCTCACTTCCACCTTATGATTCACTTCAACTCTCATTGTTTCATCCACTGGTACATCCACTTCCAGGTACCTCAGGACTTCACTTCCTCCAAGTCCTCTCCATTTAAACATACACTCCCAATATCCTTTCTCACCCCCTGTTTCACCCTATCATCATAATTTTGTTTTCATTTACCTCAAAGTTTCTGCTTTCAACTGATTCACCTCCTATGACACTCCACCCTCAGGATACTGTAGGCCCACTTTTCACTCTAAGACCCTACATTTCACCTCTCTTACTGCCTCATCCCTGAGCAAAGTGAACAGCCATGGTGACATCACACATCCTTGATGCAAATCCACCTTGACTTGGAACCCTCCTCCCTTCCTACATATGCACATGCCCTACCCTCCTGTAAAAAACTCCTTACCACATTTAATAATCCCTATTTACCCCATATATTCATTGCACCTTCCACAAGGCCTCGCCATTAAGCCTACTGTATGCTTTCTCAATATACATAAATGCCACATACAATTCATTCTCTTTCTCCAAGTACTTCTCACACAAATTCTTCATAACAGACATCTGGTCCAATCACCCCTTACCCCATTGGAAGGCACATTTCACGTTTTTGATCAAAGGCTCTATGTATGCCACCACCCTTTCAGTCAACATTATCCAGTACACTTTTCCAGGGATACTCAACAGACCTGTACCTCTGTAATTTGAGCATGTGTGTCCACTTTTCTTTTATACACAGTTATTATACATACAGTTTGCCAGACTTCAGACACCTACATTTTGGATATGCAGACTTCAAAAAGCCTAACATAGCATCACTTTCATCCCCTTTCTTGAGAAATTCATTTGCAATTCCATGCACTCTTGCTTTCCATCACTTCATCTTATAAGTGAGTTTTCACTTCCTCCTCATTTTTCACCACTTCATTTGCCCTAAATCCTTGTGCATGCCACCTAATCCCACATGTACTATATCTGCCTTCCTATCATCTAATACATTCAGTGGTCCTTCAAAATACTAATTCCACCTCTTCTTGCTGATACCACTTCCTCATCCACTCTGTTTTGTTGCCCCAATTGTTCTCTACTTCTCTGTACACTGTTCAAGTCCTTCCAAAGCATTTCCAACTATTCTGTGAAGTTCCCTGATTTTCTTTCACCCCACCTCTCATTTGCCCTCTTTTTCATCTTTTATACATCCAGTTGAAATCTTACTACTTTTTCTTGTCGTTCTTTTAATCACTGACACTTTTTCCCTCGAGATACTGTGTATACACCTCCCTTTTCCACCAGCAGTTAACTTTTTCATTCTACCATTCACCACCCTTTATCATATTCCCACATCTCACCTTCCATGTTCTACACATTTCACCCCCATGTTTAATCATCACTTGTCTAAGGTACCTTCCGCTTTTTTCACTCTCACCGGATGCCATTCTTTATTGAGCCTCTGTTGGTATTTCTGCACCCATGCCATTTTCCAAGCTTGCTCACTTTCACTTCTTTTCGACCTTTGCCATTTCCTCCTTTCCCAAATCAGCCACAAACTTTCACACTTGCCTCCATCAAGAAGTGGTCAGGCATTTCACCTGCCACCACTCGTAACACATTTACATCCATCTACCTCCCTTGTGCAAGCCTGCTCATTAGTATATAATCCAATAATGCCTCCACTGACCGGCACATGAATGTACCTTTTGTCAAGCTAGTTATTTCAAATCACCACTTCTCTTTCAGCACAAGCTTTTCCTTATATTTTATTTGCACTGGAGATCCATGCCCCCAGTTATACTCTCATTTGCCACATCACCCAAATACATGCTGATATTTTTTCTCATAATTATAGATACTCCTGTTTCCTTATTTCTTTTAATTGCTGGATCTCTTCAAATTGATTTACTCCTATCTCTAGAAATTTTATCACAGAGGTACCAGTTGTTTCATCCCTGTGCTCTTTTCTAATTTCACCTATAGGGGGAAATCCTTGAAAAATCAAAATTTATATCATTAATTAGATTAGTAGTAGCCCTAGCTCTAACTTTTTGTTTAACCCCTCCATGATGAGCTCTGGTGAAATACTTCTCATTCCGTCTCGAAATTAAGGAGTAAAAGTTATTACACTTTATATAGAGGCAATAATCTATATTGATTACTTAAATAGTCTTCAGGATGTTCACAATCAATTGTAATTACCTGTCTCTATAGTACAGGAAAAGAGTTCTACACTCACAGGAACCCATCTTATGAACTTTTTATACCATGTAGTAGCCTTTCAAACCTTTGTAAAGTACTAGCATTCACTGTCTCATTGGCTAATTAATTCCAGCCATCCACAACCCTAAATCTAGACCACTACTTCTTAACATCCATTTCAACTTGCTTTTTGTCGTGGTCTCTTGTTAATCTTGTGCTGCATTATTTAAAGAAAAGTTTACAATCAATATTGTCCACCTGATATAGAAACTTGAAGGTTGTCATCAAATTTGTAGCCCTCAGCCTCTCACTGTTCCTCATTCCCCATAGTTCAGGTACCATAGTAGTTGCTTTACCCCATACTCTCTCCATCAGATCTTTCTGCTTCTTTTGGTGATGTGACAAGACTTAAGAGGCATAATCCATGTGTGTGCGCATTACATATGCTACATATTTCATTAGTACTAGCTATGTTTGAAATGTTTCCAGCAAGAAATTGGCTGTATTATTTGTTCAGATCATTGGTGGTTAAATTTTTTTGTTCCTTGCTCCACCTATGAGTTGACTCCCCCACAATGTTTCAAGTGCACTGACTGGTATTGTACTACTTAAATGCATTTGATATCAAAATAAAAATAAAGAGACATCTTACATACAATGTTATTTCATTTGGTATGTTGTATAGCTAACTGTTGTTTGCCCACTTTTTCTCACTTAGTTACCCAGACATATTTTCATTATTTATTGACCCCCTGCATCTTCCCCCAAAACATTTGTACACTGCCTTTGAGGGGCACATTCCCCAATTTAAGAACCTATGGTTTTGATGATAGTGTTGTTTTTTGTTACCATTTTTAGTTGTGGAATATATTTTTGTGTTTATTCTTAGAACTGATGTGAGACTTTTCAAGAAAAATGCAGTTTCACCTGATTCAAGTGCATTAAAAATGTTTGATTCAGAAAGGTCAACAATTGTCTTCATGTCATTAAGTCTTTAACTACTTTCATGTTTTAAAACCTTTGAGGATTCCATTGGGAATCTAGTAACTCACTGTAGTATCACTCCATCTCTGATTTTCAGTCTCACATAAAAATATTACAGTTCCATGTATTATGCTCCATAATTGAATTTCTATATACTCATGAACTAAAATCCTTTGGAAATTGTGAAGAAAAATAAGGCTCATACTTCAGCTATTGAGTTAACATTTAGAGTATTCATAAATTTCAGTAAAAGTCTGGAAATATTCCCTTCTATGGACATTAAGATTTATTCAGCCTTACTGTTTATCACTTTAACCTTGCTTCTTCTTCTTCTTCTTCTTTTTTCTTTTTAAGTGTACTGTGAAAAAACATATCTAGCAGCTTATTACAGACACTGCAAGTACTTTTTCACTTCCATGCCTTTCCATTTTATTGTGGCGAGACTGAATATTTAAAGTCGTATTAAACAATTTAAAAAATACGTATATTGAACTAATATGAAATATTGAAAGAGGTCAGGATGCAGTGGAATATAGAAATATTTTTTTCATACTTGATTGCCATTTCCTGCATTTGTAAGGTAGTGCCAGAAACAGACAAAAAAGCCCACATCCACTCATATCCATTCTGTAGCTGTCATGTGTAATGCACTGAAAACACAGCTCCCTATCCACAACCAGGCCCCACAAACCTTTCCATGGTTTACCCCAGACACTTCACATGCCCAGGTTCAGTCCAATGACAGCACATCAACCCCTGTATACCACAGCATTCCAATTCACTCTATCCCTTGCAAGTGTTTCACCCTCCTGCATGTTTAGGCCCCTAATAACTCCAAACCTTTTGACTCCATCCTTCCATCTCCAGTTTGGTCTCCCTGTTCTCCATGTTCCCCCTCACTTCTGACACATATATTCTCTTTATCAACCTTTCTTTACTCATTCTCATCGCATGTCCACACCATTTCAGCACACCTCCTTCAGCTCTCTCAACTGCACTCTTTTTTACCCTTTCAGTACTTACATGATCAAACAAGCTCACACCACATAATGTCCTCAAACATTTTGAGTATATATATATATATATATATATATATATATATATATATATATATATATATATATATGAAAGTTATAATATTTGGCATTTCATGTTTATTATAAAAGTTGCTTAATCAGTGTTTTATGCATTATCAGATGTGTCTTTTAATGCCATTTAATTATGCAACTGATTATTCAACATATTTATTGCATAAAAAAATGCTGTTGTAATCTGCAAAATCAATATGTCAACTGTTAAATTCATGCATGAGAAGTCGATGCAATAAAAATATGATGAAGAATAAAAGTCAAATGTCTGCTATCAGATACAGGTGTAAGATTATATGCACTTGAAACAGAAATGCAGATGCCGAAATCTGGTGTTTAGGTCCTTGACAGTAGCACAGTTACAGCGTGAGGTACTTCCTCATTCTTTGGGTGTATGAACATTCAATAGAAGCCCTCCCAATCACTCCATTTCATGCTGCTGCCACTGCAGTCGATTGCCTTCTCTGTTGTTAGAGCCTTCGTATTGAGTAGGTGTTGTAGATATGAATGGCACCAGCATGAAGTTGGCTAGGTCAGGTTGCTGTCCTACCATCTACGGTGAAACATTGTGGCACTGTGTGTTGTAGAATTGGCAGTAAAAAGTGTACTTCGTAGGCTAGTAGTCAGGTGCCAGTGGTGAGCCAGGGTGTGCCAGAGCCCAGCCCGGCTGAGGAGCCCACTGTCCACTGGCCCAGACAAGCTACTAAAGTGCCGCTCTCTCTTGTTGCAGGGTCGCCCACCTCCTCTTGTCCTTAGTGAGCAGCTGCTGGGCCAGGGGCTGAAATGTCCTATCTGCCAGAAGGAATTCAAAGTGCTGGGCTCACTCAAGCGGCACTACCGCAGTCACATAAACTTTAAACCTTACAT
This sequence comes from Panulirus argus, assembly GCA_038088735.1. Taxonomy (NCBI): domain Eukaryota; kingdom Metazoa; phylum Arthropoda; class Malacostraca; order Decapoda; family Palinuridae; genus Panulirus; species Panulirus argus. Next base: position 373,969 of record JAYMFT010000017.1, on the reverse strand, counting down.
ATGTGATATATGTGGGAAACGTTTCACTTTGAATCAGTACTTAATAGAGCACAGACGGACACACACCGGGGAGAGACCATACAAATGCCACGTGTGTGGCAAGAGCTTTGCTCAAACGGGCACACTCTACCACCATGTGCGCAATGTTCACCAAGTGAGCTGGACTGAAAAACAACAGGACAAGAGCTAGGGATAGCAGTGTTTGAAGTGGTAGACTCTTCTTTGTAATTAATAAGCATGAAACATGTGACATACTCCTTACAAGCAAATCAAATCAGGGACATTGTTATTCTGAACACACTGTATGCCTTAAATGCATGACTTGAAATATAATGTTGTGATATCAGGACACTATATGTGTCACCTCTATTTTCAGTCACTTGCACTGCTTGTAAGGGTGGTGTGTGAAGTTTCTATTATGAACTTCATGGTATGAAGTGAAAAATTGATAATTATTGTTTTACATACTTCATGATATTGCTTTAATAAACTTTAGTCTCAAATTTTCTTCTCAAAATATGTATATGTTGGATTTATGGCTTAATCTACTTAATCACCAAAGTCATTATTTTAGAGTACAGGTTTATTTGAATATATCGTACTAAATACTTAATTTGCAGTGCATCACAACTTGGTCACAAACGCTTACAAGTTTGTATGTATAATCATAATTTATTTGCTAATGACGTAACTGTAAGAAATGCACAATAAACAAATGAAAACCCGTCTGTTTTTCAGTGGAGAATCCTTGCATCCCATTAACTTTTCTTACATTTAATAACTAAAAATGAGATTATTTACTTTGTAAAGTCAGATAGGTAATAGATCAAGGACAGGCACCTTTCTATATGGACAAAGATTGAGCAACCATTTATAAGCAGTATTACCGAAGAATGTTTTCAAACAAACATAGCCTATAAATAGTACTTTGCAGAACTCACCAAGGAAATTTATTACTACTTTTTATAAGCTTTCATTTTAAATCACCTGAAAAATTTTCCCATCATTACATTACTGAGTGGTTGTGAGAATCTTAGCATAACTATCTAGACTTTCACAGATTATTGGTTAGATACTTGTTTTAATTGCTTATCCTACCTCTTTATATTAGTTATTGGAAGAGACATAGAAGACATATCAACTACAATTCAAGACTCTGATTTCTGAAGCATGCAGTTACGACAATAGTAGACCTGAAAGACTGACGAAAATTGTGCTCATGATAAAATACATATATATATATATATATATATATATATATATATATATATATATATATATTAT
>JAYMFT010000017.1:361787-372585 GCA_038088735.1 Panulirus argus | reverse complement strand
TATATATATATATATATATAGTTTTATGAGCAGTGAAACAAACTGCATCATTCATATTTATCCTACGGTGATTATGTATAACCTTTAAACATAATTAACTTCCAAACTGGCTTTCATGAACAGAAATATGATGAGTGGGTTTCTTAGTAGCTTGATGTATATGATTACTATGCTAAACTTTCCATCCAACAACACCAATGATAAATATACTCCTTTTATTTGACTTTCCTGTGTTTGGTCAATCCACAGATTAGATAACACTAAATAATCAGGTGGCTGTGGTGACAAGTACTGACATACTTTAAGGCATGAAGTAAATGGTGAAGGTCATTCAAGGTAAAACTCCATGTGATTACTGGGTTGCATGAGGAATTTACATCATGCTGTAAGATAGTGCCTGATCCAAGTCTCCCCTTGTTTCAGAAGGACTTGTCATCAAAGTCATCCAAGTTGAAACGAGAGGACCCATCCATGCTGAGCCCTCAAGGTCACTGCAGCCTACCACCTCACCACCCTAATCCACCAATCTCTGGGTCCATGCTACTTCCACCAGGATCCCTTTGGCCTCAAGACAGTAATGTTAATGTTGAGGAGATTCTTCCCTGCCCAATCTGTGGTAAGCAATTCCCTAAGAAGAGAAAATCAAATCTACAAGTGCATCTAAGGACACATACTGGAGAGAGGCCATTTAAGTGTCAACAATGTGGTCGAGGATTCAAACAGAAAGCACACCTTGAGAAACATCTTGAAAAGTCCTGCCATGTAATGTCAGAGTATGTGCCTTATCCATTTTTTCCAAAAATCTGAGTGGTGGGCAACATCTACCTGCTCAGTACCATGACCAAGAGGCTCATGCTCACTTTGGCTTAGCGACTCTACCTCAGTCCTGCCTCACTAAACTTAGGCTAGTGCCAGAGAGGCAGTGACTACATCCCAGCTGAGTGTATGCATTACTCCCAACTTGTAACTCAACAATGTGATGTCTGTGACAGTGACAAACTTGCCTATATTAAACAGTTAAGGTTTTGTCATGGACTGAAAAAACAGATGGCTTTAAACTGCTCATTTGTAGAGCATTCTGTGAATCTCCTGGATGAGATATGAATGAATAACTGTAAGTAATAGGTATGACTTTGAATTTTTTCTTACTACATTATGTCAACACGGGTACAGCCGTCCGATATTAGTTTTGTATTCACATGTACGTACAATTCTTAATGAATTTAGCATCATCTGAGTTATTATAGCTGACTCTCCAGCTTCCATAATTGTATCTTATGTATATACTTTATTAAAATCCTGTACAGAGAGCATTACAACATAGAGTCTTGATCTTTTAGCTTAGTATCTAATTAGTGCCCTGCAATGGTTCATCACTTCCCTCCATAACTCATGTGTCATATGTCCACATTTTATATTCCAGAATACTATATTTACTGTACTATATGTATATAAATATATAGATATATATATAAAATTTTATATGTATTATTAAGTATGCAAAAAGGTGAAATTTTATAAAATTAATTTTAGTTAAGAATATAGGAGATGTATAGCTTCAGCCTGTCTGAAGAACAAATGAAATATTTAATAATTAATTAAATGTTTACTGGGCATTCAATAATTACCCAAAGCCAGTGCGCTTCATTTTTCTGCTTCCATTAAGATAATGGCAATTTTTTATTGTAAATGCTCTCTTCCATCTTTTCAGATGTTTATGAATGATTGCCGTCTATTATTACTAATTACTTTCAATGCTTATATTAATTGGTTTTATAGTTGCTTTTTCTAAACAATTCCCTCACTATCATATGTAACAATCATGATCTTGGTTTCCTACAATCTTCAAACAAAGAAATATGCCAAGATCTTCATATACTCACATAACTACACTAAAGTCCCTCATTAACTACTGGAGTTCACAATCCCACAACCACTTTTTCAGATATTACTGATCAATTTCAGTCTTGTCACTTGAAAATGTTCACTCAGTAGGTACAATCAGGCTGCATTTACACCGGTTTGTTAAACTAAAAGCTCTCATAGACATACAAATCATATATTTCCTAATATTCAGATAACTGTATATCTTTTTTCACACTGTATCCTTTTCTCATTAACTATAGTGCACTACAAAGTCAGGGATAATTTACTGGAACAATGCTTTTACTGTCACATAGTGCGTACATGCATCTTGTCCCTTCATATTTCAGATGTCTCTGTTGGAATATTGTTCCTACTTCTTCTTATTTTATATTGTAATAACTTACAAATCCTTTTACTTTATGCTCTAATATAAAAAGAATATTTCCCAGCCGTATAATCACAACCAATCTCATATCAAATATTTTCCAAGGTATCCTATAGACTTCCTTTTTTGATAAAATAATTCATAATCATAAAATTTTTATTAGAATTGTGCAATCCTGTAAGCTCATAGAATAAAAAGATATTCTAGTATAACCAATCTGTCCTTTTTGCATCAACAAAACCGAGATATATATATTGCATATGATACGAATATTTCTTCGAGCTGAATGACTATGAATCTTTGCATTATACCAGTCCTTCATCTTATACTTTTAGATATAAACATTATTACACTGATTATCCAGAACCAACTAACCAGTTTTTATATCTGAAACACTATTGTTTTACATTTCTAGTAATGTTCATTTCATGGCTTATTTTCATGTGAAACATGATCTACATATAAGTAACACAAATAACATATTAGGCTGTTCAGGATAATCAAATTCTACTTAAATTGGATTTTATTATTTACTATGTTGTTGTAGAGATTTTGGTTAGTTCTCCACAGCTAAACCAAACTTACCAAAGTACATGTGATATTTAAATTAAAGTGGATCATGTACAGAATTAGCATTAGGTTTAACTGTAGTTTTCCTCAATACCTAGACAATTTTAATTGTCCCTTAAAAAATCTATATACAGTATATATATATTTATATATATAAAAAATATTGGTATTCATTTGATGCAGAATGGAAGTCTAATTCCAGGGCAGGGCACTAGCAGCTGCACTTTAACATAGCCTTTGGACCGAATTGTTAATCATTACTTGAGTTTTGAGACTTAATCACTTGGTTGTGAGAATTGATTTTACTTATTGTGATATTTCTGAACTGACAACTTGGTGGTTAAGAGGCAAATTCTTCATGTAATTAGTACTTGTAAGTCAGTTTGAGAATTGATTAAGATGCTTGGTTAATTCTCAAACAATGATTAAGAATTTTGCCCTCTGTTCATCTGTGGTTGAGGTCTGTAAATTCTGTATATAGAATTACTGTATAGTCATTATTTTAGTATTCTGTACCTATATGCACCCTTTACTGAAAATTCTGTCATCAATGAAATAAACACTATTTTCTGTCACTTGTGGACTGTTATTTGAAATCTGAGGATGGCAATGCTTAAATAAAAGATCACTATTTGGAACCCAAGAATGGTAAGATATTCATATCTGAAAAATGCAATAAAAGCCTTAACATCATCATTAGAAAAAAAAAAAAATCTAATATCCCTCCTTATCTCTCTATGACTTGATAATGCCTTAAGTTTTTTCAGTGGTGACTGAGAGTGAGAGAAAGAGGAGATTTAGCTCAAAGAAAAAATATTCTCTCTCTGTCACTTAGGATGAATGGTAATTCCCAATGGGAAAGCAAGAAAAAAAGTGGGCTTGTCCAAGAAAAGTGCATCAGTGTAAAGTAAGCAGCTAGGCGTCAGAGCATATGCGTTACCTCTGGCCTGGCAAACAGATTCACAGCTACATTAGTAACTACCTCGACAGATGGGTTGCTAGGTCTGTCAGCAGCTTCAGCACTGGTCTCATTTCTATGTTCAGTCAAATGATGCAATTTGCAAGAGAAGAAGTAGGATAGTCTCAAACACACACACACACACACACAGGAACCATCTGTCACACCCAGTGATTCAGTGAAGAAGGAAGATATTTCTAATATCTTCCTAACACTGAATGACAGAAAATCCAAAATCAAATTCAGTTTCCAAGATGGAATCATAGACTTAACTAGCAACAACAGATGCAGGTCATTCAAGATGAAAGGATAAATAACCTTGAACTACACACATACAATACAAAAGAATATGGTAAAATGTTTCTACAAGGGTAAAAGGAGAAGAATGGTTTGGAAATGTTGGTAGTTGGTGAGAGGTCAAGAGCTTTATTTATTAAACAAGAATAAAAGTTTTCAGATATATTTATCAGACATATCTTTAAATATATCTGCATTATCTGAAAATTTAGTAATAACTAATAAACTGGTTTAAAGTAATTCATATTAGTTCTCCATATAATGTTAAAATAAATTTATCTTTGAAAACCTTTGCTTTACTAAGTGGACATAACAGGAAGAATACATCTTTAAACTGTGGGCAAAGCTTTGGGTGAGAGCAAATATACATAATTCTTATATTACAATCTGATACTAAGAACTGGATAACCAGAAAAATGGTGCTAAATTGGACACCAGTAACTACGTGTCCCTACTGAAGAGGAAACCAACTTTTTTTATTTGTATCATCTTATGAAGATATTTTCATGTTACCTTTATGGGTCAGGTCAAACACATCTAAACTAAATCTGGGTGATTTCAAGGGTATAGTGAAGATGAAAGTGCCAAGATGGTCCTTCTGTAAAACTCATATTAAAATCCAGTGGTTTCAAGGGTGTTATGAATATGAAAGTCCAGTGAAGGTGGCCTTTGACTTGGCTATGTGTCAGGTTGAAGGGCCAGTAGGAACTTTTTAGAGTATAGTTGAGACGTGGGCCAAGTTTTTTATTTATTACTTATGATCATTTCTGATTCCTATACTTGGCACCCTAACACTGGTTTAGTAAAAATGCATTCAATTTGATGTATCAAATGTATCAAATGTATCTTCAATAAACAAGGCCTTAAAAAAAAAAATGGGGATAGGAGAGAGAGAATACTTCCCATGTATTCCCTCTATGTTGTAGAAGGCAACTAAAAGAGGTGGGAGTGGGAGGCTGGAAATCCTCCCCTCCTGTTTTACCTTTCTAAAAAAAGGAACAGAGAAGGGGGCGAAGTGATGATTTTCCCCCACGGCGCCTTTATCTGCTCTTGACACTACCTTGCTAATGTGGTAAATGGCAAATATGCATAAAAATAATTAATAATAATAATCACAGCAGCCACAGTGGGCACCCCTCATTGTATACAGCACACACATCTAATATGAATAGTCGTACTTATCATGGATGAAGATGGGAGTGACTGTGAAGACAATTCATCCTTGCCTCACAGCAATATTGACACCAATGACACTGATTCAGAAAATGAAACAGACAAGAGAAAAATTGCCAATAAAAGAAAGACATTGTAAGAAAAACAAAAGCAGCCATAGTACTAGTCAGTGTGGCATGAGAGTCACAAAAAATAAGTTAAAATGGACTTCCCTTTCAATTCTAAAACTGTAACCAAATACAACTGGCTGCATCACATAGAGCAAAAACATTCAAATCCTCGATTTTGGTTTGCATCTGCCACAGAGAAATATGCACTTACCTAGTCAGTATGACCTATTTGTACCAAATGAGGAGGGAATTCTATAATCACAGGACCCCAACTCTTAAACTTTCTCTTCCATCATACAACTTTTTAAACTTTACTGTCATCAGCATTTACAATATTACCACTTTCTTCCATGACTTACCAAAACATGATAAATAAAAAAAGAGGCCTTGCAACTGACACAGAAAGCACTGCAGAGCAACCACCCATGTCAAGTGGCTCTGCTAACCTCCACAAAATTGCCATCATCATCTTGGAATTTGATAATCTATTATTCTTAAAAAAAAAAAAATGAAAACAATAATAGTTACTGGGATCACACAGTACACCCAAATTCTTTCATAGTCCCTGGTTCTTACCAGCACCTGAAAGTAGGTATGTACCACCCTCTGAGGCATCACTGTTTCAGTTCCCAGATGGAATTATTGTGCAAACATTTACAGTGCTTAGTCACAATGGTGTAAGAACTGCATAGGGTGACTCTCAACACAGGATTGTGCCAACAAATTCACTCTAAGTGGCGAGTCCAAGAAAAGTGCATCAGTGTAAAGTAAGCAGCTAGGTGTCAGAACATATATATTACCTCCTGCCTGGCAAACAGGTTCCAGCTACATCAGTAACTACCTTGGCAGGTGGGTTCCTAGGTCCGTCAGCAGCTTCAGCACTGGTCCCATTTCTGCGTTCAATCAAATGATGCAATTTCCAGGAGGAGAAGAAGTAGGGTAGTCTCACACACACACACACACACACACATAGGAACCATCTGTCACACCCAGTGATTCAGTGAAGAAGGAAGTTATTTCTAAAAATGAATGACAGAAAATCCAAAATCAAATTCAGTTTCCAAGATGGAGTTATAGACTTAATTAGCAACAATAGATGCAGGTCATTCAAGATGAAAGGATAAATAACCCTGAACTACACCCATAAAATACAAAAGAATATAGTACAATGTTTCTACAAGTGTAAAGAAGATTGGCTTGGAATGTTGGGGGGTTGGTGAGAGGGCAGGAGCTAAACAAGGGATACCACTATTGCTGAAGCAGGAGTTGTGGGAGTGAGCGACAGAGTGTAAGGAAGTAAGCTCCAGAATGATGTGAGCAAAAAATGATAAAAATGTAATGGATTGTGAGGGATTAGTGATTATTAGTGCTTATTCATCTGACCATTAGAGGAAAGATCATGAGAGGCAAGTGTTTTGGGAGTGGTTGAGTGAGTGTGTCATCAATTTTTATTCAAGAGGCTGAGTATAGTGATGGGTGATTTAAATGTGAGGGTGAGTAATGTAACAGCTGAGGGTATTATTGGGGGGTATGGGGTATTCAGTATTATGAATGGAAATAGTGAACAGCTTGTGGAGTTGTGTGCAGAAATAGGACTGGTGATGCGAATACCTGGTTTGAAAAGAGGGAAATACACAAGTATGTATAAGTATCTGAGTAGGAAAGATGGTCAGTGAGTATTAATGGATTACATACTAATTGACAGTTGTGCAAAGGAAAGACTTTCAGATGTGTATGTGCTGAGTGGAACAAACTGGTGGGATGTCTGGTAATTACCCTGAGGAGGATAAGGTGAAGATTTGTAAAGGTTTTCAGAAAAGAGGAAACATTACAGGTGAGAAAAAGTGGTATGAATAAGAGAGCTTAGAAAACAGACCAGTGAAAGAAATATCAGGACAGAATGATTGCAGAATGGAAATAGGTGAGAGTAAATGAAGCAAGAGGAGTGGGTGAGGAATGGCAGGTGTTTAGGGAAGCAGTGATGGCATGTGCAAAAGATGTGTAAGGTATGCATAAGGTGGGAGATGGGCAGATTAGAAAGGATAATGAGAGGTGGGATGACGAAGTAAAGTTGCGAGTAAAAGAGAAAAGGGAAATATTTGGGCAATACAAGGAAGGAGTGCAAATGATTGAACGATGTATAAGACAAAGTAGCAGGAGGTAAAGGGGAAGATGCAGGGGTTGAAAAAGGGGGAAAATGAGAGTTGGCATGAGTGAGTATCAGTAAAATTTAGGGAGAATAAGGTGCTTTAGAAGGTTAAAAGAGTGTGAAAAACAAGAGAACAAATGGGAACACCTGTGAAGGGGAAAAGGGGAAGTGGTAACAGGTAGTGATGAAGTGAGGAGGACATGGAAAGAGTATTCTGAAGGACTGTTGAATTAGTTTGATGATTATGATGCAGATGTAAGGTGTTTGGGTCAGGGTGGTATGTGAAGTAGTGGGTCAAGGAGAGTGGGTCAGTGAAGAAGGAAGAGGTGGTGAAAGCCTTACATGAGATGAAATGTGGCAAGGTGGCTGGAGTGGAGTACTGCAGCTGAATTTCTTAAAAGAGGGGGTGACTGTATTGTTGATTGGTTAGTTAAGAATTTCAATGTATGCATAAGTCGTGGTGTGGTGCCTGAGGATAAAGGTGAGTGTTCATACTACAAAGGTCTACAAAGGTATAAGTTTGTTGAGAGTATCTAGTAAGTTTTATGGGAAGTAGTGATTGAGAGGGTGCAAGAATGTACATGTACAGAGCATCAGATTAGGGAAAACAGTGTGGTTTCAGAAGTGGTAGAAGATGTGCTGTAAAGAATATGTGTGAGAAATACTTGAGGAAACAAAAGGATGTGTATGAGGCATTTATGGATCTGAAGAGAGCATATAATAGGGCTGACAGAGATGCCCTGTTGATGGTTTTAAGAATATATGGTGTGGGAGGAAAGCTACAAGAAGCAGTACGAAGTTTTTATCATGTGTAAGGTAAGCATATGAGCAGGAAGAGAGAAGAGTGACTGTGTTAAAGCGAGAGTTCATCTGTGGCAAGGGTGTGTGATGTCATCATGGCTGTTTAAAGTATTTATGGATGGGGTGGTGAGAGAAATAAATGCAAGTCTTGGAAAGACAGGCGAGTATGCAGTATGTAGGGGATGAGGGGGTTGGGAAGCGAGTCAGTTGTTTGCTGATAACACAGCAATGCTGGGAGATTTGACTAAGAAATTACAAAACTTGGTGACTGAGTTTGGAAGAGTGTGATAGGAGGAAGTCAAGAGTACAAGTGCATAAAAAGCAAAGTTATTAGGTTTAGCAAGGTATAGGTACATTTAGATTGGGTGTAACTTTGAACAGATAAAATTTGGAGGAAGTGAAATGTTTTAGATATCTGGGAGTGTACATGGAAGCACAAGTGAGTCACAGGGTGGGTGAGGGAACGAAGGTTCTGGGAGCATTGAAGAATGTGTGGAATGAAAAGTTATTATCTAGTAGGATGAAAATGGGTATGTTTGAAGGTGTAGTAGTTCAAACAATGTTATACAGATCCAAAGCATAGGCTGTACATGAGGATGTACAGAGGAGGGTGGATGTGCTGGAAATTAAATGTTTGAGGACAATATCCACATGATGTGAGGTGGTTTGATCGAGTAAGTTATAACAAGGTTAGAGAAAGGTGTGGTAATAAAACAAGTGTGGTTGTGAGAACCGAAGAGGGTGTGCTGAAATGGTTTGGACATATGGAGAAAATGAGTGAGAAGAGGTTGACAAAGAGGTTATATGAGACAGAAGTGGAAGGAACAGGGAGAATGGGGAGACCAAATTGAACATAGAAGGATGGAGTGAAAAAACTGTGAGTGATTGGGGCTTGAACATGCAGAAAGGTGGAAGGCATGAACAACAAAGAGTGAACTGGCAAGATGTGGCATACAGGTATACAGGGATCAACATACTGTCAATGGGCTGAACCAGGGCATATGAAGCAGCCAGGGAAAAGCATGAAAAGGTCTGTGGGGCCTGGTTGTGGACAGGGAGCTGTGGTTTCAATGCACTGTACATGACAGCTATAGAATGAATGTGTGCGAATGTAATCTTTCTTCGTCAGATTCTGGTGCTGCCTTGCAAAGCTGGGAAATAGAGATCAAGTATGAAAAATTTCTACAAATATGATGATTAGATGAACAAAGGAGAAACCTGGGAGATGTACATCAAGTGTGAAAAAAATATTCAATCAGATTGATTTGGTGAACAAAAGAGAAATTTATAATCTATTATGGGTGTGGCCTGTATCGCGGCTCCTGGAGTTTGCGGTGAGTGCCGAAGTGATATGAAAGCAGAAGGCTCCTGGAATGTGCAGCAACTGCCAAATACTGCTTGTGTTGCAGGAGGCTCCTGAAGAGGCGCTAGGGATGCAGGATTGTCACGGGTGTGGCCATAGGTCCCTTGTTATTACAGCTGCTGCTCGTGACGGATGGAGACGATGTCCCAAGCAATTCCTGCAGACATTGGAGATGAAACACCACAATGAAACTTGCCAGGAAGATGAAACGTCAGGAGTCACGCTGAGACATTTACTGATGGAGACACCCTAAGTGCAGCTTGAATCCGGAGTAACATCTCCAAGACTTCGGGTACCAGAGTGGTACACTTGTCTAATGGTGAGTCAACTGCCTGACTGGTTTGCTGCGGTGATACATGGGTATTCAATAGGTGGTGGGGGCAGATCTGTGCAGGGTAACTATTCCTAACGGGAATTAGAGACACTGAAACCAAATGTCGCAAACCTCTGACTTTTCTCCCTACTGGTGGACTTGAGGTTAAGTCCGTAACAGCGGCACTTATGGAAAGGGCCAGGTCAGCTTTTGATCTCCTACCGCTGACACTGAGTGTCGGTGTCAGAGATTAATACTCCAGGTGCAAATGTGTGGGTGGGTCACCAAACATATTCTTGAGAGGAATATTAGGTCAGGTGAGGACACAGGCTGTCACCCAGTCAGTGGCAACTTCATTAAGGTGACTCTGGGTCACAACAAAGTTTTATGGATGGATTATATCTGAAACATTATCCACACTGTGTTGTGTCATTATTTAGACAACATTTAATAGAAACTTAGTGAAAAAGGTGGTGTTCCAGGCTTGAGGTGCTGCTGGAGGGAGTGGGTTTGAGAGTGGTGACTATGAGGTTGAGGTATAGTATTGTTACGCAGCCCCCTCGAACTCACTCCACCGAGGTTCAAAGCTTGTCAGGATACCCTCTGCACAGAACTCACAGGGGCAGTAAAAATTTTTTCCTTCACTTCATACACTGACTTGTGGGTCCGGTGGCACTCAGTAGCTATGAACTCACTTAATGGGGAAGGAAGGTGGGCAGGGAAACACAGTAGTCAAGTGAACTTTGGTATATTAACGGAAAAACACAATACAGGACACTTATGGCAAGGAAGAGGGCAATGTCCACTCACCGA
>JAYMFT010000017.1:338397-356869 GCA_038088735.1 Panulirus argus | reverse complement strand
ATGAACAGCTGGGTTAACTGTGGACCGACTGCCACAACCAGGATTCGAACCTATGTGCTCGACCCTGGGCGGCCCGTGAATGCGTCACGGTCAGGAACACTAACCACTACACCACGGGAGTCCAATCTATGTTAGTTAGTCTTATTGTTGGGCTTTGGGGAAATGATAGAGATTACAAATTCTCTAGAAACATGAAATTTGAATTACTTTACGTGACCTCCATATTATATAGATCATATCATGATAAAGTGCTATTGTTTTTGGGTGAAATATTTAAGAAGTGACATACAAAAATAATGTTGCAAATATTGCAAATTAATTTGGACATAGAATGTACATATCGTTCCTTGCTAGCATGTATACTAAAGTTACTGATACTAGAATCTGTCAACCATTGCTGAAGACATACAATGATCCATGGTTTACCATGACTGCTTCATATGCCATGGTTCGGTCTGTTAACACCATGTTTTTTCTATGCAAAGTAATTTCACTAGAGAAGGTAGTGAATTAGGATATATTATGAGTAGAATGGGAAAATCAAAAAGTTTATTGTAAAAAATTCAAAGTAGAAGCAGTACAGCATAGATGGGTCATTAGGTCCCAAAAGAAAATAATGAAGAGGTGAGGTGTATTTAATGAAAGTGAAGAAAGGAGTAAGGGACAGCATAGTCCTCCTGACCCAGGCCTATGCAGTCAAAACTTGGACATGGGATGAGTCACAGAGGTCAAGAAATAAAGCTATGGAAATCAGTTATTTGAAAAGAGTATGTTTTGTAACTTGATGGAATGAAGAAAGTAACATGGGGGTGTAAGAGAAATTTGGTATGGCAAGAAATGCATAGAAAATTAATTGTGACTGGTAGAATGGTTGAACTGTAATGCTTTGAGATGGTTTGGGCTTATGGAAAGAATGCAAGATGGGGTGTTTACAAGGAGGGTGTATGACAGTACGATTAAAGGGTTTGGTGTGATACAGGAAATAAAGTGGAGGAGTATTGGAGGATTAGAATAGGGGAAGAATGCAGGGAATGTTGTATGCTAGAGAGATGTATAAGGACAGGGATAAGTGGACATTCTTTTGCTATGGCCATTCCAGTGATGGGAGCCCCAGAGGGAATGGGCATCAAATATAGAAATGAAAGGAAGTTGTACCAATGTCATATGGAATGGTATAGGCCACATTATTTTTCTTTTTATTTATACTTGATCTCCTATAATGAGCTCTAATGCTGCTTCTTAGCCTTTAGCACCTCACCCTTTAACAGGCTACAGGCATAGGGCAAGTCTAGTACAGTGTTTGCAGAGGCTTCTACATAATGTTCCTACTGACTACTTCTACCTAATGCTCATGCCTAATGTTCCTACCTACTACTACTACCTAATGCTCCTACCTACTACTTCTATATGTTGCTCCCACCATATTGCCAAAAGGCAGGGCTAGCACATAGTACTCCCCACAGGAAAATCAAGTTACGATGAATTAACTGTGTCAGTTAAGTATTGTCAAGTGTTATATGTCACAAGGAGAGATTGTATATATGTATACAAAATGCCAGTAGTCCACATGTGCGTTAGACAGAAAGAAAAGACAGTTACATGAGTCAGAGGAGTGCAACTTGATAACCACTGAAATGCTGGCTTTCTACATAGCTGTCAATAAACCTCCCAGTACCAGTGCGGATAGTGCAGGTATTATACCTCCCTGGTCATTGGCTGCCTATCACTTACTACCTACAAAGACATTTGGATTCATCTGTTCTGATTTATTCTTCAACATCTGTCATGTGCAAGTGTTCCAGCTACTTTCATAATAATTCTATTGAGCCAGTTGTGTAATGTACTCGATGGTAAGGCAAGTATATTACAAAGAAATTTGCTCGTTTTATGAGGTGTAATATGCAGTCAAGAGCAAAACTTTTATTTTGGTGGCCATAACATCATCCTCTCATACCAGTTTTAGAACACTCTTTGTCTTAAAAAAGTCTAAGACCTTATGGTCAAGGCACAAGATGAGGCTTCCTGCGGTGGTGCACAATTTGGATGGCATGATGTCCATCTGCTTCTATAGTCTCCTTACTTTTGTTCTCTACCTCCTCAGTAGCTTTGTTGAAATGTGACGTCTTGTTCTCCATTTCCTGTAGTAGCAAGATAGCTCCAGGAACAGAAGAAGAAAATGCATCATTCATTCATGTCCTTTGTCTGCCTGTTGTGTGCAGTGCGCATAAACCACGGTACCCTGTCCACATCCAGGCCCCACAGACCTTTCCATGGTTTGCCTTGGCTGCTGCATGTTCCCTGGTTCAGTCACTGCACGTCACCTCCTGTATAACATGCTGCTTCAATTCTGAGTACAACAGCAATACCAGACTTCTCTTTCTCTTATGCACTTTTGCTATTTCCCACGTTTGTGTGGTAGCTCCAGGAACAAGCAGAGAAAAAACCTCATTCGTTCACGTCCATTCTCTTGCTGTCATGTTTAGTGAACTGAAACCAGAACTCCACTATTTATAACCAGGCCCCACAGACCTTTCCATGGGTCCCCCAGCTGCTTCATATGCCCTGATTTAGATATTGCCATTAAAAGGAAATATAATGTGCTTTACAAGTGTCACCAGGTTTAGTAGAAGTCAAGGATCAGAGGATCATAAGATAATCAGAAGTGCAAAATGATATCGTGGTTCATAAAGGGGCAGAAGAGAACTTGATGGAGATTAAGGAGGAAGATTTGCAGAAATAAGAAATGGAACGATGTGGTATACTGGGGTCGATGTGCTGTCAGTGGACTGAACCAGGGCATGTGAAACGTCTGGGGTAAACCATGGAAAGGTCTGTAGGGCCTGGGTGTGGATAGGGAGCTGTGGTTTCGGTGCATTACACATGGTAGTTAGAGACTGAGTGTGAGCGAATGTGGCCTTTTTGTCTGTTTCCTGTTGCTTCCTCACTGATGCAGGGGGTGGCAATGCTATTTCCTCTGGTGCAGGGTGGTGTCAGGAATGGATGGAGGCGAGCAAGTATGAATATGTACATGTGTATATACATGTGTATGTATATATGTTGGATGGTATGTATATGTATGTATTTTGCATATATGTTCATGCATGTATATATGTGTGTATGTGAGTGAATGGATCTTTCTTAGTCTGTTTCCTGGCGCTACCTTGCTAATGCGGGAAACAGCAATCAAGTATAATGAATAATGATGAATAAGAAATGGAACAATCATCAAAACTGTGCAAAGATTCTACGGGGAAGGTAACAAAGGGAATGAATGTCGATGTCCTTGGTATCATTGTAGATGAAAGACTTGAGTTTAATGAGCAGTACAGAAATGATAGTACTTATGATTCAAATAGTGAGTGGCATTATGATGAAAATAAAAAAAGCTGAAAATAAAAATGTTGATTGTGGCAATAAAAAGCAGAATATATCTTTGTTATGTTATTTGGTCACTGAACAAGGCGAATAAGTAAACTAGAGAGAATTCAGAAACTATATATTTGGTGGCTCTTCCCCAATGCCTTTCTTAAATAGAATGGAATTATAACTGTTCTGTTGTGTTAGCTCTCATGCCATCACCTCTTTTCAGCTGTTCGTCTTTGTTAGCTGTGATGTTGCTACCCATCTCATGGTTCTTCATGTATTGTTTCAGCCACTGCTCTCAAGAGCTCTATGCATGTCTTTCAGCCACTAAGGCCAGGTCCAGCAGTATGCGACTGGTTGTTGCTTTCCATAATGCGTTGGTAGATCAGGAACATGAGGACTGACTATTACAGTGCCTCTTTTTTACTTGAATAGTCAAGCTGTAAAGTTTGCCTTCTTTTGTCTTTCTGTTTAACTCTATAGTTTTCACCTTTAACCCTTAAACTGTAGCAGACATTTGTTAGTACACTTTCAGCTGCAAAACACATTACGTGAGACAGGATTTCCGCAGCATTTAAATTGCACACCAGTTGTAGCATTTATAAACTTCAGCACTTGATTGCAGCAAGATAAAGGTAAATACTTTTTTTTCTTCTTCTTCTTCTATAGGTTGTACCCCTCTAATCCGGGGCTCTGTGGTCTAGCATGTTTTGAATCTGGCGCCATTAATTTGTGGATTTTCCACCAGGGCAGTGCTGTTAGCAGCAGTAAATTACCAGTATCTGTTTACACTGCAGCCCAGCTAAATAAAAATCCTGTTAATTTCTTGTAGCCCCAGAACAAGTGTATAATGCTAATGAATCTGCCCTGTGTTGGTGTCGTATGCCATCAAAAACCCTTGCCCAAGATATTGAGGAGTCTCCGTTTGGGGGTAAGGATTCCAAAGATAGGGTAACAATTCTTGGCTGTTGCAGGATCACACAAAACCAAGCTAATGGTAAGTGGTAAGACCGTTCACCTGAGGGCCTTTAAAGGGGTCAGTTTTTGTTTTCTGGCATTTTCTGTGGTCCAGTAATGGCCAGGTTCCAAGGTTGCAGGATTAAAGAGGTACAACCTGTACTTCATTTACATGTTTACTGTAAAAGAATATAGCATGTTTTAGGAGATACGTTTTTCATTTAGTTTTGTGCATGCATTGTGTTGTCAAATTTTCTGGTAGCAGCAGTTTAAGGTTTATAAGGTTTTGATTAGCTCAAATTAACTTTTTTTTCAATCTTTTTGTCATTCTTATTATATTTCATGTCATCTGAGATGGCTGCAGTGGGGCATATTATTGCTTGTGCAATTTGCTGCTATGAAGGAAAGGGAATCGAACACCTGAACTCCCATGTAAGGGTAAAAGAAATGCCACACTGCAGCCTTAAAAGAAGAAAGACATTAGCAAATGATCTATATATGGTAGCAAGTGGATGGCCAAAAATTAATGAATTAGGGTGCATTTGATAAGCAGTTGAGCATGGAAGCAAAAGTTTCTATGTTAGGATTCAATGAAAGCTATTTTTGTTCCTTTATTTAAAGGAAATAGTGCTAAGGATGTATGTATGTAGTAGTTATAGGGGAATATGTCTTTTAATATAGCAGAAGTGAATGCAAGTGTTGAGTGATAGAGTAATGGAAGTGACTAAATGCAGAAGTGAGAAGCAGGGGGTCTTAGGAAATTTAGGGTATGTGAGGGTCAGATTTTTGTGTAAGAATGACTCTGGAAAAGTATGTAGCGAAAGATAAGCTGTATATACCTTTTATAGATCTAGAGGAAGCATATGACAGATTCTTGTGGAATGCCTCATGGGATGTGTGAAGGATAAACGGACTTAGGGGACAACTGTTGATTGGTGTGAAAGTCTTCTATAGGGAACAGATGCATGTGTAAGAGTGGCTGGAGACTTGAAAGTTCTGGTATATATTTTGGTGTTAGTTAGGGCTGTGTGATGTCACTGTGGCTTTTTAACATATATTTGGATGGTGTAATAAGAGAGAGAAAGCAAAACTAGGGAATAGGGATGCAAAGATGGAGTGTGGCGGCAAGATATGCTGGTTAGTGACAAGCCTGTATGCAGATGATACTGTGTTGTTTGCTGAGAGCAAAGAGGAGTTGCATAAGGTTGTAAGTGTGTTCTACGATGTGGGTATATGTAGGTGATTGAAGGTAAATTGGAGAAAAATAAAGTAATGGTGATTGTAAGGAAACATAGTGAAAGTATAGATTTTGTAAAGCCCAATAGAGTGATGGAAGAAAGTGTACAAAACTAGGAGGTGAGGGAATGTAAGCATTTGGGAGTTATTTGGGTAAGTTTGGTGATATGGAAGGAGAGATAAGGGAGAGAGCATTACAGAGTAGAAGAGTCATCGGGTCCCAAAATAGAATAATGAAGTGTAGATGTGTGGGTTTGGAAGTAAAGAAAGGATTAAGGGACAGCATAGTCCTCCCAAACATGACCTATGCAACTGAAACAGGACATGGGATGAGCACAGAGGTCAAGAATCCAGGCTGTGGAAATGAGTTGTTTGAGAGGGGCATGTGGTATGACTAGATAGAATGAAGAAAGTAATGAGGGGATGTATGAGAGATTTGGTATGGCAGGGAATGAATTGTGGAGTGATAGAATGGGTGAAATGTATTACTTTGAGGGAGTTTATTCATGTGGAAAGCATGCATGACTGGGAGTTTATAAGAAGAGTGTGATGGTATGATTACAGGGGTACGTGTGAGAGGATGATCTCTAGTGACATAGGGAGATAGAATAGAAGAATACTTGAGGGAGAGAAATGGGGGAAGAATGCAAGGAATGGTGTAGGTAAGGGAGGGATAAATGGAGACTCTTTTGCTACCCCGTTGGTGGGAGTTCACGGAGGGAACAGGCATCAGAGAAATAGATAGATAGTAAACACCAAGTGTATAGAAAGAAACATAGTGATTAAATATCCAAGTGTACTGTGAAAGAGCTAAAATACATTGACTTTTTGAAAAATGGTTAGGTTATTGACTGTTCTACCCTGTGAGATAAAAATTATTTTGGAGTCTACAAAATTATTAAGCATTCTGCCCTTTGAGATGAAATTAGTATGGAATGAGCAATGAAACTCTCAGATAAAAATGACTGCTTGTTGAAGAAAATAACAGATCAGCATGGTTAGGTAGCACCAGGAACAGATGAAGAGAGGCTACATCTGCTCACGTCTGTTCTCTAATTGTTTTGTCAAATCCACCAAAACCACAGCTCCCTACCCACAACTAAGCCCCACAGACCTTTCCATGGTTTATCTTGGCCACTCCACATACCTTGGTTCATTCCATTGACAGCGTGTTGACCCCTGTATACCTGTATACCACTATCCCATGCTTGCCTTTCACACTCTTGCATGCTCAAGCCCTGATCACTCAAAATCTTTTTCACACCATCCTTCCATCTCATTTGGTCTCCTCCTGCTCCTTATTCCCTCCACTTCTTACATATTATAGATACTCTTTGTCAATGTTTCCTTAGTTGTTCTTTCCGTCTTTTTTAAACCAATTCAACACACACTTCATAACGCATTTTAATTTATTTTCTTTCTTAGTTTTATTGTTAATTTCCCTTGCTATTGAATATTTTTTCCCTTATTTGTGTTTGCCATGTGTTAGTATCTATATTTAGTAAGCTTTGTCTTCTGACACAGATCCACATATGTGAAGAAATACCTGGCGATGTGTTGCTATTCCTTACTGGTCAGGAAGAGATAGAGGAAGCATGCAAACGGATCAAGCGAGAAGTGGATGCACTTGGTCCAGATGTTGGAGATCTAAAATGTATTCCCCTGTACTCCACACTTCCTCCAAACCTTCAGCAGCGCATCTTTGAGCCACCGCCACCAAATAAACAAAATGGGGCAATAGGTCGCAAAGTGGTGGTTTCAACTAATATTGCAGAAACTTCATTGACTATTGATGGAGTTGTGTTTGTAATTGATCCAGGATTTGCTAAACAGAAAGTAAATGGTGTTATAATGTTTAGTTTTTGGTAATGTTATTTGGAATTTCTATGAATAGTGCATATGTAGTATATTATTAGTTTAGTAGTCATACACATGCATCTTAAATGAATTTTTTTCCAGGTATACAATCCTCGCATCCGAGTAGAATCATTATTAGTGTCTCCTATTAGTAAGGCCTCAGCACAGCAACGTGCTGGGCGTGCTGGCAGGACCAGACCTGGCAAATGTTTCCGTTTATATACAGAAAAAGCCTTCAAAAATGAAATGCAGGTAACTAGTTTGATAACTGTAGAAATATGAAATAATTAGTTGTATTTATAGGTTGGATTACATATGGAATAACTGACTTTTTAATGACTAAATGCTTTGTGAATAATTGGTTCTTGGTGTGAAAAACTGGTTGAATGAGAGAAAAGTTATTTGTTAAAGGAATACATAAGCAAGATAGGAAGATGCAGATACAATTACTTTGGAGTATGGAAACATCTTGTGTTGGAAGTGGAATGAATGGAAACTTTTGTCTGAATAGATGTACATGATGTACCAACTTAATTTATAAAGTTTCAAAGTCCAAATTCTGACTTTACCCACTGAGTATGATTTGAGAAAGTGTATTGATTGATTTTATAGGGGTTGTGTTTACCTGATTGACTCTGTTTAACACTTCATGCATGTGAAGGTAAGCCTTCGTGGTATGTGTGGTATAACTGAAGCATGACAAGGAGTGAATGTGTGTTTGTGGACAGAATGCCAGTAGTCCACATGTGTGGAAGGCAGAAAGAATAGACGGCTACATGGGTCAGAGGAGTGCAACTTGACAAACACTGAAGTGCTGGCTTACTATGCAGTCATCAGTACTAGTAATGTACCTCTCAGGTTGATAGCTACTTAATAACTACCACCTATCCTTAGGAATTGGTCGATAAAATGGGTACCTGGGTTAGGCGATGGTATATATGTGTATATACACCTATATCTCAATTTTATGGGGGGTTACTTTCTGCGAAAAACTTGTGCAAAGAGAAATCATGTATAGCAAACCAATAAACATAGAGAAAAATGGGAGTTTGGTGCACTTTATACTGTACACCTGCTCACTAGTGAATTTTGACCAGATATAAAGGGACTGGTAGAAGTATGTTCCTCACAGAATAGTAGAATTGCTTATAGTAATCCCTTGCAAAGCAAGGACTGGTTGTTTAGATATATCGTTAATGAGATGGCCTTGATTAGGGCTTTAGCTTTTCTTGCCATCTCAGCTAACTTAGAAAAAAAGATTAGTGTTTCAGTGAGAGTTGGCAAGTTATAAGATATGTCGACTTTATTCTCATTTCTTTTTGTTCCAATTGTCAGTTAGTCAGATTTTTTCCACATATTTGGTGAATGTTGCTTTTCTCTTGAATCCATTCTTTTGCTTTTTATGTTTACCATGTCTGTCCATCTCATTAAATTCTTTAGCACTTACTTTCAACTGGCAGCTTGAAAGTAATGCATGGGGAAAAAATAACTGGTTCTGTAATTAAGTAATAAGTAAAAGAGAAAGACGAAAAGGAATTAGAAAGGAAAAGGATGTGGCATTAATTATGGAATTTTGATGACCTTTTAACTCTTACCTCATTATCCTATGAGGTTGGCTTTTTGGAATTACATTGAAGTGTTGTCAAATATTTCCTCACATGTAAGTCCTTCGATCTGTCATGGATGCAACTTCGTAAAAATATTAATTGTGAATAGTAATAAAGCAGATATAACTCTGTATCACATACATAAGCTAGGCAGAGAACAGTTAGGACTGAGGGTTGAGGCTTAGACGTATTCTGTGTATGTATCAGGGAACTCCCATCACGGGGTGGCCACAGCAGAAGAGTTTCCACTTATCCCAGTCTTTAATGTCTTCCTTGCATACACTATTTTATACATTTTTCCCCCATTTCTCTCCCTCTTATACTCTTCCATTCTGTTTCCCCATGTCATAGGTAGTCTTCCTCTCATACCAACCCCTTTAATCGTACTGTCATACGCTCTCTTTATAAACCCCTTCTCTTTCTTTTCACATGCCCAAACCACCTCAAAGTGTCATGTTTCATTCACTCTACCACTCCACAATTCATTCCATTTGCATTCTTTCTTACCAGATCTTTCATATACCTCCTCATTACTTTCTTTGTTAGATGTAGTCATACCACATGCTCCTTTCAAATGATTCGTATCCACAGCCAGTATTCTTAACCTCTGTGACTCATCCTATGCCTGTTGTTTCAGCTTCATAGTTCATGGTTGGAAGGACTATGCTGTTCCATAATCCTTTCTTCACTTCCATGCTTACACCTCTGCACTTCAATATTCTATTAAGGGACCAAGTGACTAATATCCTGTACTGCTTTCTCCTTTATCTCTCCTTCCTTATCATCTCATCATTTGCTCTTGGGATTTCAGCCTATTCTTATGTATCTAGAGATGTGCAGCATCTGGGTAGTGTTTATGCAGCCATACGACAAACTGAAATTTTGTTGATCCAGGTGCTTTTGATTTATAAAATTTAATTACATTATTAACTGAAAGTTGATGGAAAATGTTGGATTTAGTGGTACCTGACAGTAAGTATGATTTTATACCAACACCAGTTTTGTATGTTGGAGAGAGAATCAGAATGAGGAGGAAGAGGAAGGTAAGGGAGCGGAGAAGAATACACACCATACTAATCTGCAAACCACGTTAGCTGTATAGATTTAGGTAAGTTAAGAAGGGTATCATATAGAATAACTGAAAATTTGAGGGGAATGACTTTAGATAACCAGATGTATTTTAATATTTTCAGCTGTTTGGTGTTAACATTGTTTGTGGCATGTTATTGTATTAAATTTAGGACAAATTTGGTTTACTCCACAGGACAATACATATCCTGAGATTTTACGCTCTAATCTTGGATCAGTGGTACTGCAGCTGAAGAAGCTGGGTATTGATGACTTAGTTCACTTTGATTTCATGGATCCACCAGCTCCTGAAACACTTATGAGGGCACTAGAACTTCTTAACTATCTTGCAGCTCTTGATGATGATGGTAATTTGACAGAACTTGGTGCAATTATGGCTGAGTTTCCACTAGATCCCCAGTTGGCAAAGATGGTGATTGCCTCCTGTGATTTTAACTGCTCCAATGAGATCCTTTCCATCACTGCTATGCTATCAGGTGGCTGAAGTAAAGTGTTGAGCAAGCCAGGAGGGGCGGTGCCCTTCGCCTTGTGAGGAGGGTGAGGCTTAATGTTTGGGCCGTACCCTCCCTCTCCCGCCGTCATGCGCGGCTGTGGTGGGGCCGGGTCGGTTTCCCAATTCTCGCTACAGTACCCCAGTGCTTTGTGCGCCCTAATGAGGCTAAGAAGGCTGCAGACGAGGCAAAGATGAGATTCGCACACATAGATGGGGACCACCTCACGCTGCTGAACGTCTATCATGCCTTTAAGCAGAGTAAGTATGTCATGATTTTGTTTACAGTGACATTGTAGAGAATTGAATTTTTGTAAGTATAGATGTGAATGTTATGATGTGGTAATGTATTGATCAAGGCTAATGATGATGATTGGTTGGAAACAGGAATGAATGTAAGATGCTGTATAGCATGGTCTCAGACTTCTTATTGAGAAATTGTACTGAAGAAAGTTGTGTGAAGAAAATTAGAATTAAACTTTCTTGCAAGACTTTATAGGTGTGCAAGTGTAAAGGCATTTTGACTGTATTGGTGTGAAGATATAAAGGCATTTTGACTATAGATGTGAAAATGTAAAGACATTTTCAGTTATAGGAAGTAAAATTAAAGCATAGCCTAGTGTGTTAAGCAAAAAAGAATGTATGAAAATGATTATTCCTGGAAAAATGATATTTTTTTATTCATGACTACTTCTGGCTTAACGAGTTAGTGTCAGGAGCAAAGGAACATGGCCTCACATGCACACATTCACTCTAGCAGTCATACATGATGTACCGAAAGCAGACCCTGCCATATATAGCCATGCCCCATAAACTGTTTCATGGTTTAAATTGATTGCTTTATGTGCCTACATTAATCTCTTTGACAGCACATCACCTACATCATTGATCCGTTCATTGTCTCATGTAACCTTTTACTCTTCTAAATGTTTCAGCCTTGATATCCCAAAGCCTTTTTCATTCCATCCTTCCATCTTCATGTTCTCCTCTTCCCTCTTGCTCTGACATGTAGATCCTCTTAGTCAGTCAGTCTTTGCTCATTCTCTCCATGTATCGAAGCATTTCAGCATACCGTGTTCATTTCTCTCTTCCAGTGTTGTTACTCACATGATCAAATTGCCTTGGTATTTATGATTCTCTGGGATTTGATTTATAGTTAGTAGGCAGCCAACAACTAGAGAGGTATATTACCAGTACTACCCGCCTGGGTATTGGGAGGGTTAGTGATAGCTATGTATAGAGCTAGCACTTCAGTGGTTGTCAAGTTGCACTCCTTTAACCTAGGTAGCTGTCTTTTCTTTCTGCCTCACCCACATGTAGACTGCTGATATCCTGTCCTTAAACATAGAATCTTTTCTTGTCATACATAACACTTGACAACACTTAACTCACACAGCTTATTCTTTGTAAATGTAGATTTTCGTGGGATGAACAGTGTGCTAGCCCTGCCTTTTGGCAAAATAGTAGGAGCAGTAGATAGGAGTAGTAGGTAGGAACATTTAGGCAGGATCATTAGGTAGAAGTAGTAGGTAGGAGCATTAGGTAGAAGTAGTCCATAGGAACATTAGTTAGGAGCCTCTGCAAACACTGCTAGAGTTGCCCTCTGTCAGTGGCCTGCAAAAGAAACCAAGGACAAGCTAGAGAACTTTTTAGGAGTTAGATTGTGGGGCGCATGGAATCTTGATGTCTAAGAAGCGGCACTGGAGTTCATTAGTTGTGGAAACTCTGTTGATGAAGCCACCCCCTTGAGGGAGTTCCAGTTGGAACAGGTGTCAAAGATAAAGATAGATAAATTCACTCTTCTTTTCATTAGATAAAGATAGATAAATTCACTCTTCTTTTCATTTACATTCAAGGCCCAAGGTGCTTATCCATCTGAACCTCTCAGGACCACTGTACTTTCATGTATACTCATCTTTATTGTAATAGACACTGACTTCTCTCATGTGCTTCGGTTCACCAAGGACCTAATTTCCCATCCTATGACTCACTTCATCCCTCTTGGTTTCCTTTGATGTCATGTCTGTACTTCCAGGTCCTCACTGTTGAAACTTAAATGCAGACTATCCTGTCTTCTTTTTCCTGCTGCATCTCATCACAATAGTTTTGTTCACATTTACTATCAAAACACACATCTCACTCTTATAAACTGTTGCCTGCTTCTGGAGTTTTTCTTTAAAAGTATACCTTCAGAGTTTTTATTTGCAAACAGTTGATGCACGTCCTCTGCCCTCCACCCCAGCAAAGGCCTTAAGACCTTTGCATTCATTAACCTCACACCATGTTCACAAACAGATTAAACAACCATAGACACACATTCTTGAAATAGACCCAGTCTTGCTGAGAACCACTCAACCTTTTCCCTTCCTCCTCATACACTTGCCTTGTTGCTCAAGTAAAAACTCCTCTGTGCATTTCTTAACTTTCCTGTTACCTTGTATACTCGTATTTGCAGCACCGTCATGCAAGGCCTCTCTTTGAACCCTTTCATGGTCTTTCTACAGATTGATAAGTGCTGGATACAGTTATCTTGTTTGAAGTATTTCTCCAATAATTTCTTCAGAGTAAACACCTGATCCATACACCCTGTACTTCTGTAGCCCCCACAGTGTTCCTTCCCAGTCAGATGTTTATGCAAGTCAACACTTTCCCATACACCTTACTCAGTATAATCATTCATAAGCATGTGGTGTGACTAAATGGAATGAAGAGAGTAATGAGGGGATGTATGAGAGATTTGGTATGACAAGGAAATGCAAAGGGAATGAAATATGGATTGGTATAGTGGATGAAATATAATACTTTAAGGTGGTTTGTGAGAGAGAATGCAAGATGGTGAATTTACAAGGAGAGTGTATAGTAGTACAACTTAAGGGGTGGTGTGAGAGGAAGACCACCTGTGACATTTGGAAATGGAATGGTAGAGTACTAGTGGGAGAGAAAAGGGGGAAGAAAGCATGGAATGGTGTATGCGAGGGAGGCATGTAAGGACAAGGTTAAGCGTAGACTTTTGCTATGGCCACTCCCTTGATGGGTTTCCCAGAGGGAACAGGGTCAGAGATATAGATAGACAGATAGCTAGATTATTCATAGTCAGTAAAGTGTAGGACTGTGATGTAGTATCTGCATGGAATTGCTTTATGTTATTCTTATTTACAGGTCATTTCCCAAACGGAAATGCAGATAGATGAAGACTTGTGTTACACCTTATTTTCTTAGTTAAGTATCTTCAAGTAACATCGATTTGTGATGGAAAGGCTGTCGTTTTAATATTAGTCATATGTATTTGGATCTTTACTAATTGCAATTCTTTTTTTCCTCTGATTAATTATACTCCGGTAGATATGGAGGATGTCCAGTGGTGCTACGATAACTTTGTCAACTACCGTTCCCTCAAGTCAGCAGACAATGTTCGTCAGCAGTTATCCCGTATTATGGACCGTTTCAGTCTAAAGCGCACATCTACTGACTTCAATTCCCGTGACTACTATATTAATATTCGCAAGGCATTGGTATCAGGCTTCTTCATGCAGGTAATTAAGCTACAGTCATTTTCATGAAACTTCACCCATGGTAATTTTCAGACAGGCTTGGTTTTACTGACTTGCAGCACTTGAATTGTCAGGTGAATACTAGGTAAAGATTATGTTTGCACAGCTCTCTCAGATTTTTGTCAAGGCAGTAAGCTGTAAGCTGGTACAAAATGTTTAGAACAGGCTGTTTAGAACTTGGTAATTGTGGTCCAGGTGAGTGGGTTATTTTGCTGTCTCCCTTAGTTTTGGAAATTTTATGCATTATTAATGTATTTTTATCTTCAGATTGCTC
Organism: Panulirus argus; assembly: GCA_038088735.1. Lineage (NCBI taxonomy): Eukaryota > Metazoa > Arthropoda > Malacostraca > Decapoda > Palinuridae > Panulirus > Panulirus argus. The sequence goes on along the minus strand of JAYMFT010000017.1, from coordinate 342,445 downwards.
ACTTGGAGCGTACTGGGCACTATATGACCATCAAGGATAATCAGGTGGTTCAGTTACATCCATCAACCTGTCTAGATCACAAGCCAGAATGGGTTCTTTATAATGAATTCGTCCTAACTACCAAGAACTACATTCGAACTGTTACAGATATTAAACGTAAGTGCTTCTAATAATTCAAAGTATTACTCAGATTTATGTGTGATGCTACATTGAAATGCATGGTGAATGAATGAGATTATACATGCTGCGGAAGAGAAGGAAAAGGCATGTGGTAGATTGTGGAAGTTTAGCAGAGGAGGATGGGAAAATATAGGACTCGTATGCAGAATGTTAAGAGGCTGATAGAGAAATGAAAAAAAAAGAGTAGAGGAAGATTTTGGAGGAAAGTTGAGTGAAAAGTTTGGGGAAAATATGAAATTGTACTGGATGGAGGTGAAAAGGGGAAAAGTGGATGTAGGAGTGAAAATATAGAAGTGAAGAGTAAGGAAGAGGAGTTGCTGAATCAAAAGAAGTAAGTGAAAGGAAGATGAAAAGAGTATTTTGAAGAACTGATGAATGTGGAAGAAGGTGAGGCAGCAATTGTTACAGGGGTCTGTAGCAAGGAAGGAGGTTGAAGGTGGGAATGGCACCTAGAATGGATAGGATCACAGCTGAAATATTGAAGTATGGAGGAGAAAGTGTGTGAGTGGATGCATTTGACATGTAATTTAGCATGGAAGCAGAAGGTTGTGCCTGTGGATTGGGTGAAAGCTATTATTGTTCCTTTGGTGAAAGGAAAAGGTACTAAGGATATATTTTAGCAATTATAGGGGAGTAAGACTTAAGTATACCAGAAGTGATGCAAATGTGTTGATTGATAGAGTTATGGAAGTGACTGAATGCAGAATAAGTGAAGAGCAAGGGGGTTGTAAGAGATGAAGGGGTTGTATAGATCAGATTTTGCTGTGAGAATGAATATGGAAAAGTATTTAGCAAAAGGTAAGGAGCTGTATGCATCTTTTATGGATCTTAGGAAAGCATATGACAGAATCGAGTGGAATGCTTTATGGGATGTATTAAGGATGTAAAGGGTAATAGGACAACTGACATCTGTTAATGGTGTGAAAGCTTTCTTTAGAGAAGCAGATGCATGTGTGAGAGTCATTAGAGAGTTGAGCGAAAGTTTTGGCATACTTGTAGTTGTGAGGCAGGACTGTGTGATGTTACTGTGATGCTTTAACATATATTTGAATGCAAAGGTGAATTGTGTGGCAGTTGATGGTATAATTATGGGGCATGGGGTTTTCAGTATATTGAATGGAAATGTGAACAGCTTGTGGAGTTGTGTGCTAAAATAGGACTGGTGATTAGGGATACTTGATATAAAAAGAGGGATGTACGCAAGTATACATAAGTGAGTTGGAAGGATGGTCACTGGGCATCATTGGATTATGTATTAATTGATAGGCGAGTAAAAAAAAGAGGCTTTTGGAGGTAAATATGCTAAGAGGGACAGCAGGTAGGATGTGTGATTACTTTCTTGTAGAGGCAATGTTGAAGAATTATAGAGTTTATAGGGAAAGAGGAAATAATATCTCTAAGAAGAGAATGATGAAAGTATGTGACCTGGGAAAAGAGACTTGTGTGAAGAATACCAGGAGAGATTGAGTGTAGAATGGCAGAAGGTGACAATTATGAAGCAGGGGAATGGGTGAGGAATGGGAGGTATTTAGGTAAGCAGTGCTGGAATGTGCGTGAGATGTAAGTGGCTTGTGAAAGGTAGGAGGTGGGAAGATTAGAATAGGTAGTGAGTGGTGGAATGAAGAAGTTAAGTTGCTAGAAAGAGAAAAGGGAGGTGATTGGGCAGTACTTAAGGAAAGGAATGCAAATGATGGGGGATAAGTAAGAGAAAGTGGAAGAAGGTCAAGAGGAAGATGCAGGGGTTGTAAAAGATGGCAGATGGGAGTTGGGGTATCAGCAAACTTAAAATGTTTTGGAAGGAGTTTAATGATATGCTGAGAACAAGGGAACAGACAGTAACATTGGTGAATGGGGCAAAAGGGGAAGTGATAAAAGAGTGATGAAGTGAGGAGGAGATAGAGTGAGTTTGATGATAGTTTGGCAGATATAAGGTGTTTAGGTTTGAATGGTATGAGATGTGAGAGTCTTAGAGAGTGGTTTGGTGAAGAGAAATAGTGGTGAAAGCCTTGATGATGAAATGTAGCAAAGCTAGTGGAGGGGATGGTTTTGCATTTGAATGTATTAAGAAATGGGGTGATTGTGTTGTTAATTGGGTAGTTAGAATTTTCAATGTATTTATGGATTATGGTGAGGATTGGCAGAATGCATGTATTATCTATCTGTCTATCTATCTATCCATCTATATCTCTGATGCCTGTTCCTTTGTGGAACTCCCTCAAGGTATTGTGCCATTGTATAAGGGCATGGGGGTAAAAAGGTGTGTTTAAACTTAAGAGGTATAAGTTTGTTGAATGTGTTTAGAGCATCAGATTGGGGAGGAGCAGTGTTGTTTCAGAAGTTTTAGAGGATGTGTGGATCAGGTGTTTGCTTTAAAGAATGTGTGAGAAAAACTTATAGAAACGGATGGATTTGTGTGTGGCATTTATGGATCTGGAGGTCCTAGAGATACCTTCAGGAAGGACTTAAGAGTACACAGCATGAGAGGAAAGTTGCTACAAGCATTGAAGAGTTTTTATCAAGGGTGTAATGTATGTGTATGGGTAGGAAAAGAGGAGAGTGAATGATCCCAAGTGAAGGTTGGTCTGTGGCATGGGTGTATGATGTCACCATGGTTGTTTAATTTATTTATGGGTGGGGTAGAATGGGAGGTAAATGCAAGAATCTTGGAGAGAGGAGCAAGTATGCAGTCTGTGGATGAGAGGGCTTGGAAAGTGGGTCAGTTGTTGCTTTCTGATGGTAAAGCACTGACTGCAGATTTGAGTGAGAAACTGTAGAAGCTGGTTTCTGAGTTTGGTAGTGTTTGTGAAAGGATGTTATTCCACTGTATGAAAGAATTTCTCCAAAGTCCAACATGACTATGTCAGCTATCCATCTTTAATAATGTTATTGTAACATATATGAAATGAGGAAAACTTAAGGTTTTCAGATCTTTACAAAATATTAAAGTTACAACAAGCAGTCCATCCAGCAGAACTCTTGCACATGGTTCACTTACTTTCTTCATTCACCACAGGCTTATCATGTTCTCCCTCTCATAAACACCTTTGCTTTTCCATTTACCTTCATTTTTAATTATCTCTTAAATATCTAATTTCATTAACATCTAATTATGCATTCAAAATGCAGTTGCCCATTTTTTCAAAGTAGGATTCTTACTTTAAAGTGCATTAACATTTTTTTTTTCTTTTTATCTTTTTCAGCTGACTGGCTGATCCGAGTTGCCCCCAACTACTATGACATGCAAAATTTCCCCCAGTGTGAGGCTCGACGACAATTAGAGAACATCTTGGCACGTTTGGAATCTAGACAGTTCAGAGAAGGATTCTAAATAGTTGTCAAATTGCAAAGGAAAAAATCAGGTTCTTTTATTTTCATCTGTGTGTTTGATGTTACTGTTAAGTAACAAATAAATGTTGAAAACCCATCCAGTGAGCCATTATTATGTGGAAGAAATGCAGATAAAGTATGAGAATTATAATTTTGTAGATGGGCGATAACTAACTAGATAATAGAATTTCCGTGGGTGGTATATAACCTTAAGATTTTTCATGTATTGGACATCACTTGATATTTGCAGTCATAACATGTTGTCTTAAGCATGTTTTACAGTGCACCAGTTTTGTGATCAGTTACATACTTACGAGAAACATGTTTAACTAAAGTGTAAGATTTGGCATAATGGTCAAGTTTTGTTTCATTAGTAATATATAGCAAAAAAGGTACAAACTTTATTAAATTATGAAGAACAAAACTTGACCACAAATTGTGCATATAAATAAAATGAATATATATATATATATATATATATATATGGGAGCGGGGGGCTGGAAATCCTCCCCTCCTGTTTTCACTTTTCCAAAAGAAGGAA
>JAYMFT010000017.1:325418-338297 GCA_038088735.1 Panulirus argus | reverse complement strand
TCCTGATGCCACCCCGCCCCCCGGGGAAATAGCATTGCCAACCCCCGCGCCGGCAAGGTAGCGCCAGGAGACAGATATATATATATATATCATAAATGATTGCCGTTTCCCACATTAGTGAGATAATGCCAGGACAGACAATGAAAGGCCACATTCAATCACATCCATTCTCTAAGAGTCATGTGCAGTGCACCAGAACTATGGCCCCGTATCCACAAACTGGCCTCACAGACCTTTCCATGGTTTTCCCCAGCCACTAATTATTATCTGGTTCAGTCCAACGACAGTATGTCAACCCTTATAAACCACATCGTTTTAAAGCACTTTATCCCATGCATGCCTTTCACCTTCCTGAATGTTCAGGGCCCATGCATTTAAGATCTTTTTTACTCCATCCTTCTCCAATTTGGCATCTCCCATTCTCTTTGTCCCTTACAATTCTGACACATATCTATCTTTGTCAACCTCTCCTCAGTCATTCTCTCCATATTTCTAGACCATTCCAGCACACCCTCTTCAGCTCCCTCATCCATACCCTTATTACTACGCCTCTCTCTTACCTTATTATCAATTACTTATCAACCATCCTCATACCACATATTGTTCTCAAACATTTCATTTCCAACACCTCCACACACCTCTGTAAATTTTCATACACAGCCTATGCCTTGCATCCATATAACATGGATGACTCTATTATACCTTCAAACACACACATTTTCATCCTCCCATAAAGCAACCTCTCTTTCCAAACATTCCTCAATGCTTCCAGAAACTTTGCCCCATCACAGTACCCTATGACACACCTTCACTTCCATGGTTCCATTCACTGCCATATCCAGACCAAGATATCTAAACACCCACTTCCTCCAGGTTTTCTCTATTCAAACCCACATCCCAAGCTAACATCTCTGTCTGCACCACTAAACCTATAACTTTGCTTTTATTTACATTTATGCTCAACTTTCTCCTTTCACACTCCTAAACTTAGACACCAACTTCCAGTATTTCTTGCTTGAATCTGCCATCAGTGCTATGTCATCAGAGAACAAGTCACTCATTTTACAGGCACCCAAATCCCCTACAAAGACCCTTGCATTTACCTCCCTCAACATCCAATTAATACACAAATTACAAAGCCATGGTGACATTATACATCCCTGACAGACAACCAACTTTTATCTATTTATCTATATCACTGACGCCCGTTCCCTCCGGGAACTCCCATCAAGAGGTAACCACGGCAAAAGAGTCTCCACTTATCCCTGTCCTTACATGCCTCCCTTGCATACACCATTCCATGCATTCTCCCTTTGTTTTTCTCCCTTCTGTATTCTTCTACCCTATTTGCCCATGTCACAGGTGGTCTTCCACTCACACCAATCCCCTTAACTGTACTATCATACACTCTCCTTGTAAACTCTAGGTTTTGCATTCTTTCCATATGCCCAAACCACCTTATGGTATCCCGTTTCACCCCTTCTATCATTCTACAGTTCACTCCCTTTGCATTCCTTGCCATATCACATCTTTCATACACTCTTTCACTCCCTTTGCATTCCTTGCCATATCACATCTTTCATACACCCTTTCATTTCTTTCTTCATTCCATCTAGTCACACCACATGCTCTTCTCAAATAGCTCATTTCCAAAGACTGGATTCTTGACCTCTGCAACTCATTCCATGTCCAGGGTTGGGAGGACTATGCTGTCCCTAAATCCTCTCTTCATTTCCATACTTACACCTCTACCCTTCATTATTCTATTATGGGACCCAATGACTCTTCTACCCTGTACTGTACTCTCCCTTATCTCTCCTTCCATATCACCACACTTACCCAAGGCAGCTCCAAGATACTTAAATTACCTAATTTCCAGTCTTTTCCCCTTCAATATTCACAGCACAATTTAGTACACTTTCTTATTTCACTATATGGTTTTACAAAATCTATACTTTCACTCTGTTTCCTTTCAAATATCATTTACCTTCAATCTTCTACACTTACACACATCATTAATCACACTTACAACCTTCTGTAACTCCTCTTCACTCTCCGCAAAAAACACAGTATCATCAACAAACAGGCATGCCACTAGCCACCCACATTCACCTAAATATATATCGATTTATAATAACCCCAAGGATCCATTTTTCACAGAGCCCTGGTGTTACTGAAGACCTTTCAAAAGGCTCCTGCAGCCCAAGTCCTTTGACAAAACAATATTCCTAGTGATACAGCCTTGCCAAGTGACTATATTCACAGTGTAATCTCAAGGAGGCAAAATTCAGTAATACCCTGAAGAGGGTGAGGAATGGCAGTTTTTGAGGAAGCTGTGCTTGCATGTGCGAGAAAAGTGTATGGATTGCAAAAATGGGACATGGGCAAGCGAGAATGGATGGCAAAGTAAGTGAAGTATCACTGATAGAGAAAGAGAAAAGATGCAAAGTGAAGTATCACTGATAAAGAAAGAAAAGATAAGTGCAAGTGAAACTTACAGCAATGTGAATGATTGGGAGACATCCAACATCAAGAGGTCAAGAGGAAGGTAAAGGGACTGAGAATGAGGGCAAATGTGAGTTGGGGTGAGTCACTGTAAGCAAATTTAGGGTGGATATGATGTTTTGAAAGGAGATTAATAGTGTTAGAAAAACGAGAGATCAAATGCGAACATGAGAAAAGAGGCAAATGGGGAAGCGGTGACAGGCAGTGATGAGGTGAAGAGATGGAGAGGGTACCTAAAGGATTGTTGAATGTTTGATGACTGGGTGTCAGACATAGGATGTTTAGTTTAAGGAGGTATGACAAGAGAGTGAGAGAGTCATGGCAAGTCGTTTGGTGAAAGCCTTTCATATGATGAAATATGGTAGGGCAGCTGAAGCGGATGGCACTGCAGCTGAATTTCTTAAGAAAGGGGGTGACTGTGTTGTTTATTTGATTAGCTAAGATTTTCTATGTATGTCTGGATCATGGTGAGGTGCCTGAGGATTGGCAGAATGCATTTATAGTGCCACTGTATACTAAGTGATATAAATGAATTCAAACAGTAACAGACCAATGGGTCCTTTTGAGGCTGTTTGTGATAGCGTAAGATATAAGAAGCTTGAAGATCAGTGTGGTACAAGTTAGAAGGTACACAGAAAATTCAAAGAGAATAACCCGAAAAATGTCAATGTGGCTAAGGAGGTGCAAATAATGTAAGTCATGGACTTGGAGTGAAGTAGTTATCTTGTCTATTCTTAAACATACCTATTTCTCAGTTTTCAAACAGAATTCATTCCAACTGTTAACATTCCTGTTAAAAACAAAGCATTCACCTCATTTATGGTGAACCATTTGCCTATGTGCTTGTATCCATTACAGTAAGTGAAATCAGATGAATCAAATCTTAAGCCAACATGTTAGATCTAGATAATCAAAACCTTTGACAATTTTGAATACCTGTACAAGATCACATTCTTTTTTCTAGGCTAAATAGATTCAATTAATTCAATATACTCTTAGAGTATATGTTTTTGTCTGGGAATCATCTTGGAAGCTCGATGATGCACTCTCCATTATGTGTCTGTCTTTCAGTAGGGTGACCAAAGCTGAGAGTGAGAGAGAGAGAGAGAGAGAGAGAGAGAGAGAGAGAGAGAGAGAGAGAGAGAGAGAGAGAGAGAGGGGGGGGGGGGGTCCAATGAACTGTAAAGAGTATGGATGATTTCCCTGGAATTAAAATCTAAAGGCCTGATCTATGAATCCAAGAATTTTGTTCATTCTTTTCACTGCCTCTGTGCACTGCAAACTTGGTTTCAGTCCTTTTCAACATGTACCTTTTGCAATTCAAAAGAATTCTTATTGTAGCTTGCCTCTTCATCTTTTGCTAACATAAAAAACTTTGCACTTACTGATATCAAAATTAATTTTCTACCTAAGAGCCTTGTCCAACAGTTTGTCTGTCAGTCTGAAGCTGCTGACATCTTCATTTGTAGATTTATTTCCCCACACTGCATCATCAAATTCTGACATCTTGCAATGCATTCCATTATCAATAACATTACTATATATGAGAGAAAGAGAACCTGTCGCAAGACTGATCCTTGTGGCACTCCACTTGTTACATTTAACCATTCAGAGGCTTGACCATTACTTACAATTCTCTGTTTATAGCCAGTCAACCAATTTGCTATCTAATCAAGTACAGCACCATTAATGCCATGCTAGTTACTTCTGATGCTGAACCTTATCAAATGCTTTTTGAAAATCTAGATCATTGATATCAACTGTTTTCATTATAAATGCTGATCATACCTTAAAAAACAAAGCAGATTTTTCAGATATGAATGATTTCGTCAAAAAGTATGCTGAGAATTGTTTATTAATTGCTAGTACTATAAATGGTTTACAATTCTATGAGATTTCATCTAGAGCCATGCTGAGAATCGTTTATCAAGAGGTAGTACAATTCTATTTCGAATGATGGTTTCCATAAGTCTTCCAACAACAGACATTAAGCTAACTGATGATAATTTCTGTATAGTGACTTATTATTGTTTTTGAGTATCAGTTTTACAAAGACAAACTTCAATTCATCTGGAACTTTTCCCGTAGAAAGTGATTTATTGACAATGGCAGTCAAGGGCTTAACTATCTCATTTTCTTGCCTCTTTCATTGTCTGCTTATAAAACTTATCAAAACCTGCTGTTATATTTACTTTCATTCCATTTATTGCTTATACTACGTCTTCAGCTTTTACGTCACTTTGTTACAAAATGTTCTCCTCTCTTATCATCGAAACTGGATTTGGAACATGATTTGTGTCTTTGTTCACAAATACAGATGCAAAAAAAAAGTCATCTAAGATTTTCATCATGGCTTTGTCATCTTGAATCAAGCCACCATTTTCTGTAAGTAATGTACCAACTGACTGGTTGATGACTCTCTTCTAATATAACTGTAACCCTCCTTGTTTTTTTCCTGTTATTTTCAACAATATACACTTCATGTTGACATTTACTTTGTTGTATAGCTCTCTAATTTTTTCAACACAAATTTATATAACTTACTTTCTCATGTTGGTTACTGGTCTCTGTGAGTTTCTTAAGACTTACTTTCTTTAGACAACTACTACTTTTTACTGTCACTGTTCCACCATGTTAGCTTTGTTTAAGAAACAGACCATCTACTTTGCATTGGCATGTATATTCTCTCTACGGCTTTTAAAGGTTTTATTTTTTTTCAAGCTATGTTCATGCTGTTTTCATTAACCACCATTCCAGGTTTGCCTCTCAAGAGCAATATGAAGATTATCAAATCTGCAAGTTTAAATTAGATATTTTTTCCTGACTGTCATTTTGACCATCATTATACGCAGGGTTGAAAGTGACCTCAATATTAATTTGTCAGTGATCACTTATACCAACCTTTTCTCTACATTGAATATTATTAACAAGATCCACATTTGCAGTTAGAACTACATCTACATATATTCTCATCATGAATAGGCTTCCCATCTCTTTCAAGAAAATTTAGGTAGAGTCCACACCTGAAGTAACTGGAAAGGGCTTCTCTCCATTTAGACACCAGATGTTAAAAATCTTCTAATATGATGAAATCTACCTCATTACAAATTTCTCCTAGCTGATCATGAAATCTTTTGTGTCTGTGCAGAGGTCTATAAACTAATCCAACTGTTATTTTCTTAAAGGGTTTATCTTTGATTTCCAGATATGAAGCCAACATTCTCATCAGCCACAACATTTTAGAATGGGATTTAAATGAGCTTCAACAAAGAGTAAGAAACTATTGCCTACTTTGTTTCTCTTATCCCTATCAAACAGGGTGTACTCTGGTACTGAGTATATGGTGAGGAAATCTCTATTGTTGAGTTTATGAGAAAATGGACTGCAACAAAGCAAGCTATTCTTGGTGCTGGCATAACCTGAGAAAGAGATACCTGGTAACATAGTACTTTGGCCTGATTTACGGCCAGCAATTTGCCTTTAATGGTGTTTGTTAGGATGATGGCCCCAAGGCAAGGGGGATAAAGGCAAGTGTTCAAAGAACAGAGGTATAAGTTTGCTGAGCATACCTGGTTCGTTGTATCGAAGAGAGGACATCAAGAAGGTGAAGGCATGTACAGGGTACCAGACTAGGGAGGAAAAATGTGGTTTCAGGAGTGGTAAAGGACATGTAGATCAGTTGTTGCTTTGAAGAATATATGTGGGAAATTACAAAAGGATATTCTGAGAGGAAAGCTACCAGAAGTAGTGTGAAAGCTACCAGAAGTAGTGTGAAGTTTTTGTCAAGAGAGTACAAGTGTGTATAAGTAGGAAGAGGGAAGAGTGAGTGGTTCCAGGTGAAGGTGGCTGTGTAATGCCAGCATGGTTTTGTTTATGGATATGGTGGTGAGGGGGTAAATGCAATGGTCTTGGAGAAAGGGGCAAGTATGTAGCCTGTAGCAGGTGAGGAGGGCCTAGGAAGTGAGTCAGTCACTGTCTGCTGATGATACAGCACTGGTGGCAGATTTGAAAGAGAAACTGCAGAAGTTGGGAACTTCGTCTGGGAGGGAGTGTAAAAGGAGGCAGTTGAAGGTAAATTTCTAAAAAAGGCATGGTTATTAGGTTTAGCAGGGCATAACAGGTTAATTGGGGTTCGAGTTTGAATGGAAAAAATTTAGAGAGTGAAATGTTTTAGATACCTCGAACTGGACATGGCAACGAATGGAACCATGGAAGTGGAAATAAGTCAAAGGGTGGGTGAGTGGGAAAGGTTCTGGAAGCATTGAGGAATGTGTGGAAAGGGGTTGTTATCTGGGAGGGCAAAAATGAGTAATTTGAAGGTATAGTAGTCCCAACAATGTAGCATGGATGCGAGGCATGGGCTATAGATAAGGATGTGCAGAGGAGGGAGATGTCGGAAATGAATGTCTGTGGACAATATGTAGTGTGCAGTGGTTTCATCAAGTAAGAAACAAAAGGTTACATGATGGTGTAGGAATAAGAAGGGTATGGTTGAGAGAGATGCAGACTGTGTGCTGAAGCGGTTTGGACATACAGAGAGAATGAGCAAGATGTTGACAGAGAATATAAGTGACAGAAGTGAAGGGGAAAAGAAAAGGTGGGGGATTAAATTAGAGATGGAAGAATGGAATGAAAAATGTTTTGAATGGTCAGGGCCTGAATAAGCATGATGAGAAGTGTGCACAAGAAAGAGTGAATTGGCATAATGTGCAGTCAACGGATTGAACCAGGGCATGTGAAGCGGCCGTGGGAAACCACAGTAAGGTGGCCTGGTTGTGGATTCAGGGCTGTGGTTTCAGTTCACTGCACATGACAGCTGGATGTGAGCAAATGTAGCCTATGTTCATCTGTTCCTGGTGGTACCTTGCAGACATGGAAATTGGTGGACATGTATGAAAGAAATAAAGAAAGAATTTATACATATATATATACTATCCCTGGGACTGGGGAGAAAGAATTCTATTTATTTATATCTCTGATGCCTGTTCCCAACTGGAACTCCCATACAGAGGTGGCACTGCAAAAGAGTCTCTATAACTAGAGAACTCCAGTGCCTATTTTCAGCCTTTAGTGCCTTACCCTTAGTAGGACACTGGCAGAGAACAACTCTAACACAGTGTTTGCAGAGGCTCCTACCTAATGTTCCTACTGACTACTTCTACCTAATGCTCCTGCCTAAAGTTTCTAACTACTACTTCTATCTATATTTCTACCTAATGCTCCTGCCTAAATGTTCCTAACAACTAATACCTCTGTATTCCCTGCGTGTCGAAGAGGCAACTAAAGGGGGCGGGAACGGGGGGTTGGAACTCCCCCCTCCCTTTTCCTGTGCTTCAGTTTCTAAAAGAGGAAACAGAAGGAGCCAGGCAAGGAGTGCTCATCTTTCTCAAAGGCTCAGGCTGGGGTGTCTAAATGTGTGTGGATATAACCATGATGAGAAGAGACGAGAGATAAGTAGTATTTTGAGGAAAGAAACCTGGATGTTATGGCTATGAGTGATACATGGCTGAAGGGTATGGGGAAGATTGGTTTGGAAATGTCTTTGGAGGAAAGTCAGGGGTTGGTGAGAGGACACGAGATAAAGAAATAGCACTATTCTTGAAGCAAGAGTTGTGGGAATGTATGATAGAGTGTACGGAAGTAAATTCTAGATTATTGAGGATAAAAATGACAGTGGATGGCAAGAGATGGGTGATTATCAGCGCTTATGCACCAGGCCATAAGAACAACGATCATGAGAGTTAAGTGTTTTGGGAGCAGCTGAGTGAGTGTGGCAGCAGTTTTGATGTAAGAGACTGGATTTTAGCGATGGTGATCTAAATGTAAAGGTAAGTTATATGGTAGTTGAGGGCATAATAGGGGAGCATGGAATATTCAGTGTTATGAATGAAAATGGTGAAGAGCTTGTGGAATTGTGAGCTGAAAAAAACAGGCAACTGGATATACCTGTTTACATAGAGGGATAAACAGAGGCATATGTATGTAAGTAGGAGAGACGGTCAGCGGACATTATTGGATTACATATTAATTGATGGGTAGGTAAAAGAGAGACTTCTTTATGTAAACGTGCTGACAGAGGCAGCTGGTGGGATGTCTGATCACAATCTTGTGGATGTGATGGTGAAGATTTGTGGAGGTTTTTGGAAAAGAGGAAACAATGTCAGGGAAAAGAGAGTGGTTAGAGTAAGTAAGCTTGGAAAAGAGACCTGTGTGAACAATACCAAGAGAGATTGAATGGCAAAAGGTGAGAGTAAATGAAGCTGGGAGAGTGGGTGAGGAATGGGAGGTATTTAAGGAAACATTGCTAGTATGTGTAAGAGATGCATATGGTATGTGAAACGTGAGAGGATGGCAGATTTGAAAGAGTAATGAGGGGTGGGATGAACAGGTACAGTTGCAAGGGAAAGGTAAAAGAGAGGCATTTGGGCAGTACTTACATGAAGGAGTGGAAATGATTGCATGATGTATCAGAGAAAGCAGCAGGAGGTCAAGAGGGTACTGGGATTGAAAACAAGGACATAAGGGAGTTGGGGTGAGCAAGTATCAGTAAACTTTAAGGAGAATAAGATGTTTTGAAAGGAGGCAAATAATGTGTGAAAGACAATTTACAAGGAAGAAGTGCAAATGACCGGGAGATGTATAAAAGAAAGCGGCAGGAGGTCAAGAGGAAGGTGCACGGGATGCAAAAGAGGGCAAATGAGAGTTGGGGTGAGAGGGTATCATTAAACGTTATGGAGAATAAGATGTTTTGGAAGGAAGCAAATAATGTGCAAAAGACAAGAGAACAAATGGGATCATCAGTAAAGGGAACAAGGGGGAGAAGTGATAACAGGTAGTGATGGAGTGAGGAGGTGATGGAGAGAGTTTTTTGAAGGACTGTTGAATGTGTTTGATGACAGAGTGGCAGATGCATGGTGTTTTGGTCGGGGTGGTGTGCAAAGTGAGAGAGTCATGAAGAGTGGTTGGGCGAAGAGATAAGAGGTGGTGAAAGCCTTGCGGAAGATGAAATCCAGCAAGGCAGCAGGATTCGATAGTATTGTAGTTGAATCTATTAAGAAAGGGGGTGACTGTGTTGTATATTGGCTGGTAGGGATATTCAGTGTATGTATGGATCATGGTGAAGTGCCTGAGAATTGGTAGAATGCCTGTATGAGTATACCTGGAAAACTGTATGGGAGGGTACTGATTGAGAGGGTGAAGACATGTACAGAGCATCAGATTGGGGAGGAGCAGTATGGTTTTAGAAGTGGTAGAGGATGTGTGGATCAGCTGTTTACTTTGAAGAATGTATGCAAGTATACTTAGAAAAACAGATGGATTCCTATGACTCATTCCCGCTTCCATGGTTCCATTCGCTGCCGAGTCCACTCCCAGATATCTAAAACACTTCATTTCTTCCAATTTTTCTCCATTCAAACTTACATCCCAACTAACTTGCCCTTCAGCCCTGCTGAACCTAACAAGGTATAAAGGCAATGGGGATAAATGTGAGTGTTCAAACTACAGAGGTATAAGTTTGTTGAGTATTCTTGGAAAACTGTATGGGAGGGTATTGATTGAGAGGGTGAAGTCATGTACAGAGCATCAGACTGGGGAGGAACAGTGTGGTTTTAGAAGTGGTAAATGATGTGTGGATCAAGTGTTTACTTTGAAGAATGTATGTGAGAAAATACTTAGAAAAACAGATAGATATGTATGTAGCACTTATGGATCTGGAGAAGGCATATGATAGGGTTGACAGAGATGCCTTGTGGAAGGTCTTAAAAATATATGGTGTGGGAGGCAAGCTGCTAAAAGCAGTGAGAAGTTTTTATCAAGAGTGTAAGGCAAGTGTACGAGTGGGAAGAGAGGAGAGTGGATGGTTCCCAGAGAAGGTTGGTCTGCAGCAGGGGTGTGTGATGTCCCCATGGTTGTTTAATTTGTTTATGGATGGGGTCGTTAGGGAGATAAATGCAAGAGTTTTGGAGAGAGGTGCGAATATGCAGTCTGTTGGGGATGAGAGGGACTGGGAAGTGAGATAATTGTTGTTTGCCAATGATACACCATTGGTGGCTGATTTGAGTGAGAAATTGCAGAAGTTGGTGACAGTTTGAAAAGGTGTGTGAAAGGAGAAAGTTGAGAGTAAATGCGACTAAAAGCAAAGTTTTTAGGTTCAGCAAGGTTGAGGGGCAAGTTATTTGGAATGTAAGTTTGAATGGAGAAAATTTTGGGCATGTTAACTTTTGATTTTAAATTTCACATACTTGGTGTGCCAAATATATGCATCTTTAATGAAAAAAAGCTGAATGATTCCTAAAATCCAAAATTTTGGAGATGCGAGCAACCATCTTAGAAAATCCAAATTTGTCAATGAGTTTTTCAGTCATACTCAATGATTCATCACATTTTCAAAGATATGTCACTGACTCTGGTTTTCATTTTATTAAGAAGACATGCTTTTTATTAAGCAAAGTTAGACATTTTAGATGAAAACCCCCCAAAATATGAATCAAGACATTAATAAGAATGTTAAGAAATTTTAAGTTTCACTTTACGAGCTCGGCTAAAAAACCTGAAATATTGGGTTCCTGAGAGTTCAGGTGCCAACAGAGTACTATGGAGGTGCCTAAACATTACGATGGAAAGTATAGGCATTATCAGACCCCAACTGATTTTAGTTCTGCTGTGACTGAAAAGTCACCTTGCAAGATTCCATCATTTGTGTACAATTTCATTGAAGAATTTCTCCATCTAAAAGAGTCTAGCCTTTCCCTGATACAGACTGCAGTGCAGCCAAAGAGCTGCAAGAAACCATGAAGAGGAGGTCCTGGAGTTATGTAAAAATATCAACTATAACGAAGAATATTAACATCAAAGGCAAATTCAAGAATCAATTTAGGTGCCTCAGTCATAGCACTCATGAATTTAGATTTTACCTTTATCATAGGCTTTCTAGACTTATATGGAAATATCTCTCTTTTAAATCATAGTGTTTTATAAAAGAGGCAAGGATCCAATCCTCTCATTTATGGTACAGTCTTCTTATTCATCACTTTCCTCTATAATACGATGTGTGTACTCTTGCTTTTTCATAAACTTAAGAGCCTTATATTAACATTCTTAAGCTAAAACCAGAAGTAAAGCCTGTCATGTCCTTAATCAACAGTCTCTGTATGCCAAATGATAAAGGATACCACAAGACAAATACACTTCTAGTGAGCACCTCATATGAGTAGTTTTAATAATTCCTCTAATGAACTACTGTTAATTGGTTTTCAACACTGCTTAATTCTTTCTCTTAATTCTAGACAGCATTTCAATTAATTCTAAGCTAATAAAAGCAGGATATGAATAAGTGGTAAAGTGTAAGCACAGCAATTTAAGCAGTAAATAAGCTTGAGCATAAAAGCATCTCTAAGGCAACAAAATATATGGCAATGCTAACTGTAGTAAACCACAAAGAAAGAAATTATCATAATATATAAAAATATATCATTAAAAAGAATGCTAAAAATGTTAAACTAAGACTGAAGAAAATATTAAACGAGAAAGAGAAAATGGAAAATAGTACGTATAAACAGAACAGTTCATAATACAGTATGCATTTATTTCACAAAGATTTTTTTAACTTTGCACAAGATGTAAACAGACAAATTTCTGACAAATTATAATAAGTTATTACTGCTGAAGAGGATGTACTAAAATGACTTGACAGTACTAACCTTACATGTATGGAGGTAGCGTGCATTAGTTACAGTAGGGACAGACAAATGATTCTGAAACAAAACACAAGCCAAAGAAAAAAACAAACAAATCACACACTAAATAAAAAAGTGATGTATACATAAAACATGCAACATGATATTTCAACAAGTTAACATGCATAAAAATGATGGGATTTTTGTCCTCAAATCTTAGAAACTTTAATTCTCCTAATACATGGGAGGTGATCTGCAGCAGAGTTATGTGTAAGTGCCATTCAAATTAAGTTAATCTGGTTGGTTAGGGCAACGATCTAGAGATTTGAATCTCATCAATAATAAGGATATATGAAAACTTAATCATCTGCATTATATCTATTTATATGAAAGAGGAACAATCATTATGATGCATAGTAGGCACTGCAACTATAGCTAATTAAAACCTTGCAATTTGTAAGCTAAATCTGAGGGCAAAATTTTGTTCTGAAGAACAAACTTTTTTCCATGAAAAATTCATCAATACTTGTATAATCTATAACATGCACACTTGAATTTTCATAACAATGGCAAAAACTACTGAAATATTGTAGGCACATCTACACTAAAATTATAGCGGAGAGAAAAAAATTGACAGCAGTCAGAAAAAGAAAAAACTTACAATGATATAGCAGTAATTTATATATATATAGATATA